>JBBPCW010270459.1:0-11754 GCA_037974425.1 Phenacogrammus interruptus
TGTCTGTCTGTCTGTCTGTCTGTCTATCTATCTATCTATCTATCTATCTATCTATCTATCTATCTATCTGTCTGTCTGTCTGTTCCCATGTGTATTGTATATATTTGACACATATTACTTAAAGGCACTAGGCACTTCCAGTATAAGTGCTTGACCCAGATGTGTGCTGTGCGTGAGTATATCGCACACATTTTCCACATTGTTTTAGCCGGTAAAAATAGAAAAGGACAGATAGACCAGATTCTTCAGTGAGAGTCTCCTTTTTTCTTAGAAAGAGGTGTATAAACCCGGAACTGCAGGAGGTATGAGCCTGTTCAACTGTCCTAGCCAGTCGTGTTTCCCCCCCACCCTCAGTTCTGAGAATCTCTCCCGTGTTAAACCACTTTTTCAGCCTTTAGCCTTAGCACTGTCCTCCCCAGCCCAGCCAATGAAGAACCGGGTCACTGATTACACAAATAACTCTCATACTTACACCTTGCGTAAAGGTTCACCAACACCAGCAGCATTTTTTTGCCATGTCATCCGAGTCCATGGCCGAATTTTTGAACTTGACTTTCAGGTGTGATGCAAGCAAAACAAATCTGCTGTTATGGTTCTTATCAAGGCCTTTGAAAAAAACAGGAACTGTCATTTTGTGTTTAATGTCCTTAATGTAAGGACAGTAAGGACATTTAGCAGTAAAACATATTTCTTTACATTTAATGTTTTAAAAGTAAGTACAGTACTAAACCAAAGCCCTTAGTTTTACCCCTTAAAATGACCTTAGGTTTGACCTTAATTTCCCACAAAGAAAATTAAGGAAAATTAAGGGGAAAAGTGCATAGATTAAGGTTGATTAAGGGGTAAAACTACTGAATTTTCCCCTTATTATTATTATTTCTAATTTGCCCCTTAAATATAACTTCCTGGATTAACTATAACCTTTTGAATTAATGCCTAAGGGGTTTCACTCCCATTTAAAATTAAGGGGTCGGTTTCACAAATTAACAGCCATTTAATTGAAATGACGGATCTTGGTGTATTTTCAGGTGTACATAAAGGTTAAGGGTTAAGCCCTTTTTAAGTGGTTTTTGAAGTGATAAAGGAAGAACTTGACCAAAACTGCTAATGTGGCTAACACTGAATGGAAGCTATGGACCACAAACTACCATATTTGCATTTAATGACTATTTTACACTATTGTACTCTTTAAAAAAGTAAAGAACTTGATCAACACTGCTAATGTAAATAAATAAGAGCACTGCAATTTATTTTTCAGTCAGCATCTTTGACAACCATTCCATGCCAGTGTCTGTTAAACACCTCATTCTGCTTTATGAGCTAATGATTAGTGATCACCTGAATCACATCTTATTTCATGAGGAAAAGTATAAAAACACTGCTGTAATCGACACTCACCTCTCACAGTGAGACCAGTTGGATAGTAAAACACTACTAGAAGTTCATAATTAAGGTAATTATTGGCATTTTGTTTAAGAGTGAAAAAGAGATTTGTTTTCTTTGAAAGTTCTGTAAACACTGCATCATTTCTCTTAGTTTCAGGTTTTGTCTTTTCATTTAAAACTATGCTTTAAAGAACAATATTTTGAATTGGAAATTAGGAGAAATGTTCTTACAGCAGTAGAGTCAACATTCTTACAAAATTCAGCAGTTCTTACAAACTAAGACAAAGCTGTTCAGTTCAATACTTCTATAAACGATAAAACCTGAGAAACTCAATCTTTCTGGAGCTAGGAGTAATTAACTAGAAATAAATTAGCTTTGTGCTAAATTGTGACCAGTCAGTTGTGCAACAGTAGTTTTTCAGAATGAACTAAATAAGGTTTATTTCTTAAACCCGCTGGTGGTTGACATGATGCCCACCATGGTGCTCTGCTGAGGCCCTGAGTGAACTTGCTGGTGGAGAATACCCCCTGCTGGCT
Source organism: Phenacogrammus interruptus (assembly GCA_037974425.1). NCBI lineage: Eukaryota > Metazoa > Chordata > Actinopteri > Characiformes > Alestidae > Phenacogrammus > Phenacogrammus interruptus. Next base: position 1,923 of record JBBPCW010270459.1, read on the forward strand.
GCAGCTAAAACCCTCGCTTCTTCATTTAAACTGTTTTACACACAGTTCACTCATATAAAGATTGTGTGACTTTAAGATTCTTATACATATATATACAGTTGCAACTCAATAAATTAAAATATCATTGAAGATATCAATTCGCAAAGTGAATATTTTATACAGATTCATTGCCGTGGGCATAATTAGTTCTATTTTGTCTATATGATCAATTTATTTTAAGTGATTATTTCTAAGCATTTAGCTGATTATGGCGTACTACAGGTAATGATAGATAGATCTAGTACAATGATGTTGTAATACAGTACTGTTATAGTTTCTTTCAGCTTTACTAATGTGTTCAGCAATATCTGTATATCAACGCTAAATAAGTTAATCTAATATTGTGATGTATTTGATTCATCAAATATCTTGATAGTGATTTTTATTAGTCCAACTGGAACATACTATATGGACAGAAGTATTGGGACGCCTTACCTTTCCACCAACAGGGTGTTTAATGACACTGCGTTCAGACTTTAATATGTAGTCAACTCCACCCCACCCCTTTTGCAACTATAACAGCTTCTACTCATCTTGGAAGGCTTTTGGAGATTATGAAGCAATTTGTGTCTTGTCCCAATACTTTTGTCCACATAGTGGAGATTAAGTCCTAGGAACCAAACATGCAGCGGTGAAACGTGGCGGTCTGTTTTCGTGGTAACACCGATACTGCAGGTTAGTTTAGCATGCTCTGAAGTGCCGGATAGAGTGGCGTGTGGATTTAAAGTGTGAATTCGTGAGGTTTTATTAGAGAAATGTGTATGAATCGTGTCCCTTAAATCCTCTGATGATTAGTTTGAATGCTCTCCCTGGCTGGTTTTTTTTTGGCAGCGCTTCTGAGGAAAGTTTCCTCAAGCAAAACATCTCCTGAAGATTGAATAATTTCTGAATATTGTATCTTTTTGTTTTTTGCTCTCTTATTTCACCTGCTGTCGGACAGTAAGACCCTTTAAATTATTTACATTTCTGTTTTCGTTCTTCAGTTAAAACTGGTGCATATTTCAATATGGGTGAAATATCAGGCTGTTGTGATTTTGCTGCCACATATTGTGATTGTGATGCCTTTAAAGATATTTAACAGCCCATATAATCACTTTCCTGGAATTTAAAAAAGGCTTAAAGTCTGTTAATATAGTTTCAAAATTTGAAACAATTTAGATACATTTAGATACACTCAGCCCATTCTTTGCTGCACTAACAGTCCTCCTGGAAGGCTTTACAACAGTAACATTGCTGTGAGGACCTGATTGTATTCAATCGCAAGAACATTACTGAGGTCAGATAACTGATGTTGGAGAATTCTGGAATGTAAACACCACTAAAGGTAACAGATGGAGTTCCATCACTTCAGAGCAGATTTCTGGAGGCTTTCATGGTTCTCCAGACAACTCTTGGCATTGGGTGTGGAGACCACATGCTCATGCTGCTTTAGAGAATCACAGTGTTTTTCTATACAGATGATATACCACAGGGATCCAAAGATCAGGTCCTGGAGGGTCGGTGTCCAGCGCAGTTTAGTCATTTACTTGCTCAAACATATCTGGACCAACTCACCTGTGAGATGCTAGGTGTAGTTAGTGTATTTGAGGAGGAGAAGCACCACACTGGATACCAGACCTCCAGGTTTGGAGAAGATCCCTCATATGACAACTTTGTTCTCACAATCCAACACTTCTGTCACCCAATGGTTCACTCTAAAGTAGCTGTATTCATTTATTTATACATAAATGATTATTTACGTATGTTGACTCTATAAATATAAAGTGTTGGAACCAAAGCCCTTGTGCTCTGGTTAAAAGAACCCAAGCAGCTCTTTTTGAAGGGACTTTTTTGGAAGGGGGTTCAGTATAGGAACTTCATTTTAGATGAAAAAAGAACATTTATTTCATAAGTAGAAAAGATTTATTGACACTTTAACTGTAGTTGTTGGTTTGTCCATCATGTTTTTACATTTTTTAAAAAATATATTTGTTTATTTTTACATTTATTTTTAGGTACATAGTCTACATGAAAAGTCTAGTTTCATCGTAGGTACCAAGCTCTCAGCAGAACAAGAGGATGAGATTCAAATGTGCTTCACCGTTAAATAAAGTAACAGTTATTTTTTGTTCTCTGCAGAGATGGAGGCGGTGTTCCAGGCACCAAAATGAAGGCCAAAGGTTTATGAGTCGTTTGAGAGCCCGCTGCCTGTTCTGTTCACCAAAGATGCTCCCCAGCCTCAGAGGAGCTTCATATATAAAGCTGAAATCATTAACCAGCATGTTATAGTCAGACATCCTGACCATATCCAAGCTCTGTATGGACAGGTAAGTTTTTTTTTTTTTTCTTCAGTAATTTATCGAGGCAAACAAGGTCTTGCTGACGTTTCTTGTTCAGGAGAAATGACTTGGAGTTATTTAATATTCTGTGTCTGTTAAATCAAATTCTGTGATTTAATATTGAGAAATTTGCTTTTGAGATTTTACATTTTTTTATATTTTTTATATTTTTGTCTTATTTTTTAGGGTTATTTTGGGAAAGGAATTCTGTCAAGAAGCAGGCCGGAGCACAGCATTTCACAGCGATGGGAATGTGCGTATTTATTATAAATGTACAGCTCTGGGGGAAAAAAAGAGACTCCTTCAAAAATGTTCAGTTTCTCAGGTTTTATCTTTTACAGGTGCAAGTATTTAACTGAACAGCTTTGCCTTAGTTTTTATTAACTTTTTTTTTTAATGAATATTTCACCCAATTTCCAAATAAAAATATTCTTTAAAGCATACTTTTAAACTAAATGACACAACGTAAGAATAAGAGAAGTGATGCAGTGTCTACAGAACTTGGAAAATGAAAGAAAACAGATCTCTTGTTCTCTCAAAATGGCAATAATTACCTTTGATAAACTTCTAGTAACTGATTTTATTTTCTTGTCTTTATTCTTGTTATTTAGACGTAGGTGACAAATGTTTACCTGTTATCACCGTGTCAACGTAAGTAGTTTGTAGCTTTATAATTATGACTGTATTTTGTATTGTACTGTTTATGCATTATATCAGTTCTCAAGAAGTAAGAGATGAGTTAGTAAAACCTACTTAGAATGCATTTAGCATTAAATGACGAGTAGACCAATTCATGTTCTGTTTCTTTTGTACCAGATACGAAAAGCATTTGAAATGGGCCCACACTGCTCTCTTAGCTCAGGAATTAGATGAAGAGGTTGTCGGTCAGATACTGCAAAAGCTGACACATCCAGTTGAACTGAATCGGCGAGAAGAACATCATGAACGAGGTAACCATCAGGAAAGTACAGAATTGGGAGCAACTCAGGTGCCATCTTCAGATCAGGACTGTGAGGATGAGCTGATGGAGTCTGTGGTAGATGGTAAAGGCGTAGCTGATGAAGGAAAGAACTTGGAAAACCAAGAAGTAAAGACACCTCGTAGACAAGGAGATCCTCTATATGACCCTCTATCTGAACTCTATCCTCACGAACCTGACCGAATTGATCCGAATGCACTTGCCAAGGTCAAGTGCAAAAGGCATGACGACTGGATCGTTCACTGTGGCTGTAAACTGGACGAAAGCCAAATGATGGGTGTTCTGTTCAAGCCTAGCACAGAAGACCGTGATCCTCCTTTGGATTATGGATATGTTCTGGTGGAGGAACCCTGGGAAGAAGACAGTGGGGATCTTAATCAGGTTGACATCAAATAAATACAAACATGATAATATAAGGTACCAGGATGCCGCCTCCAACTGCTTAGTTATTAAGTTGGTTCGTCAAAGCCATTGCAGACACCTAGTAGCACATTAGCAACCACCTAGAGGTCTCTACACCGGAGGTCTTGAACTCTGGAGCTCAAATCCAGTTTCTGGTTTTAGATTTTATAATGTGATTAAAAAACAGGGATAGGAAACTGGATTCAGGTTCTGCAGAATAAGACCTCTTCTATTAGCAGGCATTTGAAAACCAGGGCAACCACTTACGACACCGTAGCGAATGCATAAGATACCTTAGCAACCACATGGAATATCTTGAAAATGGAAATTACTTCAAATCACTGCATAAACATTAATACCTTCAGCCTTTCAGTACTGAATAAACACAAGTAATTCTGACTGCTTTACATTTTAAATTTTATTAAGTCAAGCCTACTTAGCCTTTGTACACACCTTCCCTTTCTTCTTCTTGCTTTGGAACACTGTTTCCATGCAATTACAGTACTATATAAATGTCTTGAGTCCCTCATTTCTTCATATTTTGCTTCCAGAGATCCAGACTTTCTCATATTTTAATGTGGTGTTGAGGAACAATTCTCCAGGCTTCCTGAAGGACTTTCAAAGTTCTCTCATTTCCAGTCCCTGAACCTCAACAGTTTCAGAGGAATGTTTTTCATGTTTGTTAAGACACACAGTGACCTATGTATGAATCATTCAAGCAGAACAAAGAGCCTCTAACTGAAGTCCTGAACCAGTGAAGAACCAGGAGCAGATGATTCCAGATGATCAGGCGGTGATCAGTATACTGGTGGTGCTGAATGCTGAGTGTTTGGAACTCTTATCTAGGCTTCTTGTATCTTAAGGCACTTTGTAGCCTGTCACAGTAACACATTTGTTCCCGTTTCTTTCATTTAATCTTCTCAGTATGAGAAAGATAAGACAGCTTGACTGACAGAAAATAGTATTTTTGCACCAACAAGGCGATTTGAAGCAAAATATAAAGAAACGAGGGGTGGCTCAAGACTTACACTGTACTGTGTATAATTAAATACTTGTACGGTTTAAATAGAAAACTACTTGTAGTCAGGTATTAAGTTTTGCAGAGGTTCTGATACTGTGATACAAAGTATTTGCTAAGCATTGCAAACCATTTTAAAGAACAAAGCAAACTTACTACTGTAGTAATTTGTAAAAGGCATCAGCTCTAAAATGATCATCTATAGTGTGTGAAAGTGTTTGTTTTACTCTTTCTTATATGTTGAAGTCCAGGCCAACCCAGTTGGTTTGCAGAATCAACCCTTTTAACATGATGGAGCACCTACAGCTAAGTTATGAAGAGGTAACACTGTTCTTTAATATTCGCCTGTCATGTACAGCTGCATCTTGTAGAGGCCCCTGCTGCACTATGCCATTAGTGACCTGCTACTATTAGGCTGATTTGTTTTCTTGTCAAGGTGCTGACATGATTAATACTTCACTTTAGCTGTATTGTCACAGCTGGATTTGATAGAAGGAATCTGACTCTTGGAGCCAGTAAAAACATTTGACGAAGCTGTGAAAATGTTCAGCTATGCCCCTTTTCCCCTCAAGCCAATATTAACACAAGCCTCCCTTAAGGAAGAACATGCTGGTTTTAATATCCCAGCTGAGGAATTTGTATAAGCCCAATTAATTACAGCCAGGATAGACCCAGGAGTGCAGCCGGAGGATCTCAAAAGACGGTTGAAATGAATGTGTGCAATTTTATGTCTGGTTATCTACCGTCCATGCTGTAGTTTTCAGCTTCCTGTGACTTGCACTGCTGTTAATTGATCATAAATAGACCCAGAAATAATCATCATATTGAACCTTGTGGAATTCACAGAAATCCCAAAGTGAACCCTCTTTCACAAATATAAACCACCTGGGAAAGCAGAAAATGGAGATCACGTACAATTTGTCAAGAAAACGTTTTCCTCCTTAACTCACTCATCTTTTGCTTTACAGGCGTTCTTTCTGGTTTATGCACTGGGGTGCCTGTCAGTTTACCACGAAGAGGTACAGTTCTCATACCATGTAATGTATGGTTAGTTTATGTCCACTGCTATTAAGAAATCTTTTTGAAATCTTTGTGTTCTTCAGGAACCCCTGTCAGTCCTTCAGCTCTGGCAGATGTTCTGTGCAGTGCAGCCCAACTTTGAGGCCACCTATGCAGCTTACCACTATTTCCGCAGTAAAGGATGGGTACCCAAGCCTGGGATTAAATACGGAACGGATTTGAGTAAGAAGAGCTCAGCTGCATTTGGAACACCGTCAACTGTAGTTCAGTAACGTACAAAAATACAGTTTGTTCACTCGCTATATAACACAGGTCAGATTTGTCAGGGAGGTGTGTTCATGCTGATGCCCTGTTTTATACCATGCCGTCAGTTCAGACCATACATTTTAGAACACAAAAGAAGAAAACACACGTGATAGTGATTCTGATAGCGTTCTCATTGAATTCCGGTAGCAGTACTGGATACCAAAACTTCTTACTAGCACTTTTGTTGAATAAACAAACAAAAAAAAAAAGTTCATTTTTTTGGTCCCAAAAATCATTAAACTTCTTTGTCAAGCCTAATTTCACATGTTTCACATGTTCAAGGCCTTTAACTTACTACTTCAAGTAAAACAACTTAAGGTTTCTTGAAAGGCACTATACATTATTATTGTTATTATTGTTATTATTGTTATTATTATTATTATTATTATTATTATTATTATTATTATTATTATTATTTTTATTATTACTCTGAGGGTTCCCCACTGCTAATGACTGATATGGGTCACTTCCAAACACAAATCTGAACTATCAATACAGATAGATTTGACCTGAGAGAGACAAAATCCTAATGAAGCCAGAAAGCTTGTAAAATGCGCCTAAATTCAGTCCCTGGTCTTGGAACACCCCTGGTTTTTTTTCTGCTTCCAGTATACAAGTCCACTAACTAGCAGGAGTTAATTGAGTTTCAACAGGGTGTGTTATTAGAGCATGGAAAACACTAATGTTTGCAGGGCAGAGAGACTCCAGGAGCAGAAGTGGGACAGACCTCTCATCGTAGGTGTATTTGTTTCTTCGATGTTGAACCTGATGGCACTGATTGCAATCAATGAGAGAGAATTTCCGATTGGTTTAAGTAGCACTGGAGGATGACAGGTGAATAATTCAGATTGATTAAGCATTCCCTTCCTTTATCCCATTACCTGTCCCCACACTGTCTTAATGTCAAGGCCAGGAAACTGACTCTTGGCAGTGAACTTGGAGAACACGAGTCTGAAATCATTGCCACTAGGCCACCACCCTCTGGACACACGATTCTCGTGCCTTGGGTGGTATTGAGTTACGTCTTTTCTCTTCCAGCGGCAGTACTCAGATTTTCTTTAACGTTTTGGTTTCTCCAACAGTGCTGTATCGGAAAGGACCACCCTTTTATCATGCAAGGTGAGTGCTGGTTTAGTAAGAGGCTGTCATTTTGGAGCCTGTACTGTTGTTATATCATGAACCTGGGATTTAGAGTCAAATTCGGTGCAGATTGTTCAGCATCTGTTAAATAAGGCTAGAGTGAAAGAAATCTGTGTAATCCAATTAAAACATGCAAGCAGGAAACAGGAAAACATGAAAAATGTTTACAGAACATGGAATGATCCTTCTAACTGCTGTTTAATGATCAGTAATCCTGATTCTTTACTGCACAGATCAGGAACAATATTAAAACCACTGACCACTGAATTGCATTGATTATCCGGATATAGTGACTCCTGTCGAGGGATATTAGACAGTCAGTGAACAGTCAGTTCTTTAAGTTGACGTTGGAAGCAGACAGGCCACCCTGTCTGGTCCCACAGAAGATCTGCTGTAGAACAAACTGAAGTTCATGCTGCTCTGATAGAAAGGGGTCAGAACACACAGTGCACCCACAGAGTGTTCTGTTCTGATGAATCATGTTCTTCTACTGTGGTGGTCTAGTGAATATGATCCATTCCTTTGGACCACGGGTTCGAATCCTACCTTCAGCATACCACCCATGTTGCTCCAGGGAGACTGCCCCCTGTAGTTAGAGAATGGAAGTCGCTTTGCATAAAAGCGTCTGATAAATGCAGTAAATGTAAATGAATCAATAAACTACGAAAGAGATGAACCAGGATGTGCCATGTGATGAAGGTGAGGTGGTGGGGGCAGTGTGATGTTCTGGGTGATGTTCTGCTGGAGAACCTTAGGTCCTGCATTCATGTGGATGTTACTTTGACACCTAAACACTGCAGACCAAGTTCAGCCCTTCATGGAGACGCTGTTCCTAACGGGATTTCCTTGTTCAGGAGGATGATCGAAACTGGTCAGGAACCATTTGAGGACTTTAAGCTGTCCACAAATTCTCCAGAGCTCAATATAAACTAATACAATCCATGAAGACCTCACCTTACAGCTTGCAAGAATTAAATGATCTCCTGGTGCTGAGCCAGACCTCCCTGAATATAGGCAAGACCAACACAATATTGTGCAATATTGTAGCTGGTCAGTGTACGTGTGAGGCATTTTGCAGGACAGTCTTAGTGGAATTTGCCCAAAAGATTTCACTTGTTTGTGTTAATGTGCAGCTATTCTGTCGTGGTGGAGAGAGTCGACGAGTCTTTCCAAGGAGCTGCGCTGAGGCCCTTTAGCTGGAGGTCTTTCGCCGCCTTGAGTAGAATCACTGGTAACGTCTCAAAGGTAAGACCCATCTTGACTTAACGGCTCTTGAATATATAGAAAACACCAAAAGGCAGATTTTTTTTACAGATGTCTTCAAGCACTGGAATTTCTAAAGACTGATCGTTCCATGATTGTCCGCGTTTAACAGCAACTAAAACTTTTAAAAAGCCAAAATTGGAATAATGTTTCCTGTTGGTTCCCAGGCCATGCTATGAGAGGCCATATAATGAGAAAGCAGAGTGTAGCTAATGGAGCCCTTGATGCAAGGCCCTGTTTCAGATCTCAGACCTGTATTGGTATCATTTATTTGTAATAAGTGGCAAACCGTATGGGATGAATGCATTAATAACAAATTGCATGAATTTAACCCTGCTGTTAATAAAAGACAATGGTTTACTTTTCAAACTAGACATGATCAGATGCTGTATTGGTCATTCAAGACACGTTTTCTTTTGTTTATTATAAGGTGAAGAACGTGTCAGTTCTGTAATAAAGCTGTGCAGTGAAACATGTTTTACTCTGTTGCTCTGCTCTGAGTAGCACGAGGCAATGATTTCACTGCCAAAGCAGTCAGGTGTTTTAATAAGGTGCCAGAACATAAAGTTTTGAACTTATCAACTTATTTGCGTTTTGTTTTATTTAAGTCTCTTTTTGTCATGACAGAGCCATTGTTGCTGTTATGGCATTAAACCTAAATCTATTACTACTATGGTATGTTTGACCAATGTTCTTTATGATTTTTATGCAGGAGCTGATGCTGTGTTATGTAATCATGCCATCAGATCTTAAAAAAGAGGACCTTTCTTCACCCGACGCCTTAAGGAGGGTTAAAGTTCAGGTCAGATGTTTCCCTCTGCTTTAGCTTTCATTAATATATTTATTTCCAGCTGAGCTGTCTTTCTGACATTCTGGCCCTTTGTTCGGGGTGTATTTTGTTACAGGAGCTCATAGTGAGCAGGTGGATATCTTCACGTGAACGAACGGAACAGGATGAGATTTAGATCGTCTTGGTATTTTGATTTTGTTCTTCACATATTTGGTTGGTAATAAATATTTCATATGTATTTAATTGATATTTCCTTGCATTTTGTTTCTTTGGACAATAACTGAGGAAGACATTGGGTAAAGTGATAGTGGTCAAGTGTACAAATTGAACAGGGTGTGGTCTTGGACATGCAGCGCTTAACTCATTGTCTGTGGGCAAGAATACATTCACATAAAGATACAGACATGCAGGTGTAAAAAAGATGCACAACTATTTATTAAAGCATGTTTATACAAGATCTAAATGTGGTATTCTGTAACGGTGGATCCAACAGTGGTATTCTGTAATGGTGGATCCAACAGTGGTATTCTGTAATGGTGGATCCAACAGTGGTATTC
>JBBPCW010270469.1:0-10551 GCA_037974425.1 Phenacogrammus interruptus
AGATTCATGTTTGTGGCTGTAATGTGACAAAATGTGGAAAAGTTCAAGGGGGCCGAATACTTTTGCAAGCCACTGTAGACAGACAGACAGACAGACAGATAGATAATAAGTTTTCAACTTTGAAGCAGTTACGAACAAACTCCAATCTCTGCCTGAGGGTATTATGTTACTCCCTTGGGGACTTACTTGGTCAGTGTTCTCTGTGTTTGTGTGCTCAGATCCTCTGGAGAGTACTGGAATTGGACCATTTTACTGCAGCCTACCCACGTCCAGCACCCCCATGGCCGTTACCTCATGTCTACATCATAACAGGAAGGACTAGAATCTGAGTTGCTTCCAGAGATTTTGGGGACTGAACAGGTCTGAGGCTTTTTTGTGTGGTGGCTTTACTTCACATTTAATTAGGGCTAATATATGGGTTCATTTCACAATGTAGCACTGAGACAGTGAAAATAGGCCATTGTTTACCCCATCTGGTTCAAATATGTGGTGGCTGCACCATAACAATGGCTCATATTCCTCTCTGGAAAACACTTCATTTCATTATCTTATTTCCTGAGAACCTGAGGGGTGGTTAGGTTGCTTCACCTCTACAACATTCATGTGACAAATGCGAGGCTAACCTTAATGCTGCAATGAAGGTGAAGAGGGAGATGGTGCTAACAAGGTTCTTTCCACATCCAAAGGAAACACCTCTGAATCTTTTACCTCTCTAAGTAGTCAAAAACCAAGTTAAATGCTTCCAAATGTTTTTTTAGTCTGTTAGCACTGGCACTTTTTCAAAAAGTAATCATGTCAACTCAAATGATAGGAATTCTCCTCTAATTTGGAAAGAGAACAGCATGGCTCAGATGTCACAGTGGATCAAATAAAAATGACAAAATAAAGCATTAAAGCAGATCTAGGTATCAGTACAGAGTGCAAATAAAGTGTTGCTGCCTAACAGTGCTAAGCAGCAAAATTCTGTGAGGCTGGGGCTTTAAGTCAAAGAACGATGAATCACCTTCCATGGCCAGTCGAATGAGTCTCGTGTGTGTGTGTGTGTGTGTGTGTGTGTGTATGTGTCAGGCAAATAGTTAGCACCTTCATATCAGCTGATAGGGATGGGAACGTGTTAGATATAAGCACAAAAGGCATGATCTCATAGTGTGGATGCAATGATGAAATGTCTGAGAAAACAAACGTTGCTTCACAGGTTTTTTATACCACAGAGGTTTGTGATATATCGCTGCTAAACAGGGTCTGTAGCACTGAGCCCGGTAAACCACTATTACGCAGAGCCTAAAGAAATGAGGCTGCCAAGTCTCAGTGCCCTTATTGTGGTTGATTTAATACTGCCGTTAGGCCTAGACGAAGCCTAAATATGTCATATCTATAACGGCAGGCCTCTCTCATGTTGGGCTAGACTGGAGCATGGAACACGATACTGCAATCAATTCAAAAGCTCTGTATGCGGCCAGTCTTTCTGCCTCTGATTGCATTACCATCAAATTACAGGCGAATACCGCTGAGCTAGCCATAAGTTTGGATGCATTATACGCAGGTGACCATGAATATCTTGCGAGCAGCTACCTTCACATGCTGTGCAACGGTAATGGGCAATGAACTGAAATGAGCGGGCACCCAGCAGGACCTCGTTCGCGATCTGCTCGGGCATCTGTTGCTCAAATTAAAGCCAGGAACATCTGCTGTGATCAATACATGAAGCCAAAGTGAAACCAAAACCCACAAATATTGTTAATAATGCTTTTGCAGAGTGCCAGCAGGTGACTGTAGCTGCGTACTCACTAACTTTGTGTTTCTGTTTGAGGCATATGAAGTGTGTTTAGCATGTGTTTTGTGTTATTCTGTTTTGATGGTTAGATTTTGTTTATTTAAATATTCTCTTCCCCATGACTGTATCCACTGACAGTCGGATCACGAAAAAACAAAATAAAAATAATAAGTGTACACCAAGCAGAACCTCCTCGAGTGACACTGGAACACATTCAGAGAGGATGCAGAGCTGGTGCTGAGCTAAGGACTAGAAGATGTAGGTATAAGCCTTTTCTACCACTGACCCTCATAGGGAATGTCAGCTCTTTGCCCAACAAAAGTTAAGAGCTTGAGGCACCCGTGAAGAGTCAGAGAACAAACCATATGTTTTTCTGAGAGCTGATTATACAACAACATCCTGTGTGGATGTTCTCGACTTCTCTGAGCTATGAGCAAACTGAGAGACAAGAGTGAGTGGCAAAGAGAAGGCGGCTGACTTTGTTAGTTTGTAAAGAATAGATGGTGTAACCTCATTGTGTTGTATTACAGTGAAATAAATAAACTGTCAAGACAATATAGACCCAATACCCTGATGCACTCATTGAAATACCACTCATGTCAATCTAACTTCAGACCTGAAAAAAATAATTCTTGATCTGTTGTACACGAAAGTCAAGGAAGCGTACAGTGCTTCAAGTCAACTATATTAGTCTAAAGATGGGGAGGGTTTTGTGTCAGATGGAAATACAAAATAGGGAAATCTAAATGACCCTAAAATCACACATCATGAAGACCCTGGAGCAGCTACTACTCTGTCTATTGAGACCCCATATAAAACACACGCTGGACCGCCTGCAGTTCATGTACAAGTTACACATTGGACAGCTGGTGGTTAGGGATCTGTCCCTGTGATTGGAAGGTTTGAATCCCAGGACTTCTGTAATGTAATATCTTTATTGTCATTGCACAATGTACAACGAAATTTGCAGTGCATCATGGATAAGGAATAAATATTAATTCTTAAAAAAATTACTAAAATCCCTTTAAAATACTAATTTCTAAAAAAAATACTGTTACATCTCCCCATAGACGCACCCCCCCTCGAACACATAACCTTAAAAGAGACAAAAGCAAGAAACAGCAGTGAAACAGTGCTATCACACAAAGTCCCCAGTCATTAAATAATCATAGTCAATGTTACTGATGTTGAGTAGAGGGTGGGCTCAGTTTCAACAGGTTCAGTTCCGTGATGTCTCTCGGTACAAAACTGTTTTTCAACCTCACAGCTCTGTAACGTCGCCCGGATGGTAACAGAGAAAAGAATCGATGACAGGGGTGAGCCACATCAGTCAGGATGTGTGTGGTTCTACGAAGACAGCGTGTTCTGAAGATGTCCTCCAGAGATGTCAATGTCTGTCCTATTATTTCTTGGGATATGTAGATGACTCTTTGTAAACTCTTCCGGTCTGCATCTGTGCAGTTGGCATACCAGGATGTCACACAATATGTCAAAATGCTTTCAATGCAACAGTGATAGAAGGCTTTCAGTAGCTCTACAGCCGATACGTTGCTCCTCAGTGTCTGTAAGAAGTAGAGCCGCTGTTGAGCTTTTTTTACCAGGGCAGTGGAATTGATGTTCCATGTGAGTTCCTCAGTGATGTGAATCCCTAATAATTTAAAACTGGGAACTCTCTCCACTTCCTCTCCTCTAATTTTGAGGGGTAAGTGAGCCACCTTATGTTTCCTGAAATCGATGATTAATTCTTTAGTTTTTTTGGTGTTCAGTATTAAGTGATTTTCTGAGCACCATACTACCAGCCTGTCTATCTCTTCTCTGTATGATGTTTCGTCATTATTTTTGATCAGTCCAATCCCTGTCGTATCATCAGCGAATTTGACTATAGTGTTTGAGGCAGATGTGGCAATACAATCGGATGCATACAAACAGCAGAGGACTTAACACACAGCCCTGTGGCACACCGGTACTAAGAACAAGGGTGGATGAAAGATGAGTGCCAAGTTTAACTGTCTGTGGACGGTTGATAAGAAAATCTTTGATCCACATACATATAGTGCTGCTAAGGCCCAGGTTTTGCAGCTTAGTAACCAGCCTGCTAGGGACAATAGTGTTGAATGCAGAGCTGTAGTCAATAAATAACATTCTAACTTATGTCCCCTTCTGGCGTGCTAGTGCTGTATGGAGGGCTGTGGTAATCGCATTCTCTGTTGATCTGTGTGCTGTATAAGCAAATTGATATGGATCAAGATTGGCAGGCAGACTAGCTTTGATGTGTTTCAAAACAAGTCTCTCAAAACATTTCATAACGACAGGAGTAAGCGCTACTGGTATAATTATTATTAACAAAGCCTAATTAAATTATTAATATGTTTACTGCTAGTGATTTAATTCCTTTTTGCATGCTATTGTGCTGCTACTAGGTTGGTCCATTCTCTACTGGACAACACCACTGGATGAGTTGTGAAGCCATGTTCATATGTTTGCTTGAAAAGCCTGACACAGTCAGGGTCAGAGCCATGCTGGTATCACTATTGCATTTTGTTGTACACTGCTTTCCATTAGCCTTTCATCCTGCACATAGTAAAGAAACACAGTAAAGAATAAAGTTCCTCATTGAAACTTTTCATAATCAGCTGGGAGTCAGCTGTCTTCCGGAATGGCCTGTATACACACAGAAAGACAGAGGAAGGGATTGGAAAGCTGGAAGGTGTAATCATGGCATTTAGGTGACTGGATAATAATTGTAATTATGGAGGCAGGCCACAGTCTGTCAAATAGGCGAGATGGAAAACGCATGAGTCATCCACCGCTAGATAACTCATACATATAGACCTTTGGGCTTGCGGACGCAGGGACCAGGGAAGACAGGGAGGCAGGCTAAGAACGCTAGCATGGCCTCTGCTTTGGTGACAATAATACCATGAAAGGCCATTGTAGAGAGTAACAAGTGCTACTTACAGCTTTTTATGTGTTTTTTTTACATTTTCAAATAAGAGTTTACCTATTGGAGCACTTGTACTCATCCTGACTTCTATTTTAATCATTCACACTGAACTTATTTTATTTACACTGAACACTGAACTTCTTTGTTTTGTAGTTTTGTAGGTTAGCTCCCACTTTGGCACTCCGGTAACCGAAACAGTATCTAATAAACTTTATTTCCTGAAGCTGATAGATGCTAGATGTTCTAAGAAGTTCCAATTCACATTTATAGGCAACTCAGTAAGTTTTTATATTTCAATAAATTTTTTGAAAGACATTCAAATGGGCAGGTTCACACCTCATGAACGACTTCATTATGGCCTGGTTTAGGAATTGCTCCACTTAGGAACACCAGACACTATGGTGAATATTGTGAACAGTCTAAAAGATCATTGGGTCTCTCTCCCCTGTGTCACATCCATAGCATTAAGTCCTTCACTTCCAGAATAAGAAACAGTTTCCTCTCTAGACCATCAGACTCCTGAACCAGAACCAGAATGCACATCCCACACTCAAACACACTCCTAAAACAAACGTTCCCATACCCAGACACACACAGACACACGTTTACATTTACTGCCACCTCACCATAAACTCACATCGTTCAATTCCCTTTGTTTATATACTGCTAATTTTTTATCTCTTATTTCTGTTTTTATGTCAATTATTGCAGAACAATTAATTTATTATTGCTACTCCTGAACCTCCTTTGCATGTTTGTACATTTAATCACTCCGCTGCTAGAATACAGTCACAATACACAATGATGGATTCACTTGGTTCTGTTTCTACTACTTGTCCTTTTGTCTGCACTGTATTCTGAGTTCAAAAGTTCCTTTCATTTCTTTTAGCACTATGTGTTTGTCTTGTGTTGTTTGTATGTTGTACCACAGCCCTTGAGGACTGTTGTTTCATTTCTGTGTGTATTGTGAAGATGGTGGAAAAGACAGTAAACACTATGTGACTAACAACGATAAAAGCCAAATGAAAGTGAAATAGAAGCTTAATTTTCTTGATTTAATATTTCCATACAGAAAAAACACCTGAATTTCACACGTGAACAGAAGGATTTTGCACATCAGCTGTGTTAGTTTTCACATGCATATATGTCAGAGACGACAGGGGGACCCCGTGATTTACCTCGGGGGCAGCAGGGACAAGACAGGCAGGCCTCCATGATCTCAGACTCTTTATTTGACATGAACGTGAATAAACAGAAACAGAAATAAGACCTGGCTCAGGGGCCACTACAAACATAAACATGACCGCGAGGAAAGTGAGGCGATGGACAGACAACAGTATGCTAAACAAACAGAACTTAAATACAAAACATCACTCGAACAGAATCCAATCAGAAAACATAATCACTTCGACTAAACACAAGTCAGGTGAAAACGTGAAACAAGAAACAAAACATGAACAAAATACCAAAATAAAAGCCCCAAAACTAAATCAAAACAGTGGCCCCTATTGGCCACTGGCCGAACCGTGACAATATGAAAACATATGCATTATTTCTGTATGTGTTTACTTGTGGACATGGTGTTTAAATCATTTACTTGTGAAATATACAGTAAATATAATTTATAACTGGACTAAACTATTTTTCTTCCAATATTTACCAGAAAAAAATAGTAAGAGTAGGATCCAAATAAAACAGGAGGAATACTACAATATGATACATTTAAAACAGACCATAGTTTTTAGTCTTAGGCAATCATTTGGCTTTCTTTCTTTAAGGGTTCCTCTGCTCCAAGCTCAGGTTCAGGCATTTTCAATCATTTTTTGATGGGTATATTAGACAAAGAGCAAGAGATACAGAGAAATGACTCACCACTAAGGAAAAAAAACAACCTGCTCTCCTGGAGGTTTGCCATAAACTAGTAAAGTCTGCCATTAAGATGTCTGTTCCTATGGTTACAGGCAGAGCAGGTCACAGGTGACCTTTATCAGAGGCAGATAAAATTATAAACTTACTGCAGATCATATTAAAAGGCAGCTTCGACTGACCTTTTGTGCTGCATAAGGAATACACTGATACGGGCAGTAAGTGTTGTGTTTAATAGAGACAGATAGGCCATGAAATGAAGACGCGCTGAGTCAATATTGTAGGGACCTTGTGGTGTATTTTCAAACAATTTCATCACTGCAGCCTACACAGGAGTACTGATCACAGACAGGCACTTTTGCATTAAAAATGCACTGCTGTGTCTATTCATGCCTTTATAGCTCCTGCGTAGTTGCTTTGACCTCCTCTTTGGCGTTGTGACGACTTCATTCGCAGCTTTTGTGCAACATCAACTGCTCTCGGACTTGTAAAGGGAGAGTCTGGCGAATGAACTGAAAGCATGTATTTTCGAAGATGCTTACAAACATTAAGTCGCATATAAACCCTTACAAGTAAAAAACGATAAAAATCCTGTTGCTTATTAAACCCTGGTAGTCTGGATTACTTCGTTTATCCTTAGTTAATCCTTAGTTTCACCCCCCCATGCAAGCATGCAGTGCACACCTCTAGGAACATCTTTGTCTTTTTGGAGCATTGCTGTCAAAATAACATGTTATTTTATTTTCATTCATTTGTTTCGATTTATTAATGTGAACTCTATCAGTGCGTGAATGATTCTGCTTCATTTGCAGTGGATGCGGTTTAAATCACTCCCATCTCTCACACAAATAGCTCAATTGATACTATTCTTAGACATAACAATAATTCTTGAACTTAATTAAAAGAAGGTATAAATCCTAAAATGGTGGAAATCCAGATTAGATCTGGCCCTTTCTTTTGATATTGAGAGAAAAGGGAGAGGGGAACATCATACTCTTCCTTCACACAAAATTACCCTACTTACATTTGGCGGTAGCTCCGTAGGTAGGATACTTGCCTCCGAATCCTACCTCCAGCAGACCACCACTGGGTCCCTGAGCAAGACCCTTATCCCCAAGTTGCTCCAGGGAGAGTGTCCCTGTAGTTAGGAAATGGAAGTCGCTTTGGATAAAAGCGTCTGATAAATGTAAATAAATGTACATTTATGGCATCTGCTTCTTTAGATATTTCAGAACAGTTGGACACAATACTGAAGAACCATTTCTTGTCATAGAGATATAGATGTTTAAAGCGATGCAAACATTTCTTTAAAAAGGCTTTCATATTCTAATTGGATGTAAAACACTAATGGTTCATTTAACATCCTGCACCATGAAGCCGTGCACACAGTGAGGGAGTCCTTAAACAAAATCCTCCAGCCTCTGTTTTTGGCTCACACCATGGAGTTAAGAGTTTTTACTGGCGTGAACCTGCCCTGTGCTTTGCTGGGTCTCCTTGTGAATATATTTTACATTTTCTGCTTGAAGTTCCCTCAAAGTGGCAAGGTGAACATCAGGCAGCCTGTGATGACCCTCCTGCTAATTATGGTCACCTACACCAGCGCATTCCAGCTCTGCCTGATCGTCCAAATCAGCCTGCTGATCACAGATGGGAGCTACAAAATCAGGCTCACTGTGGAGACATTGATGTTCTACCTTGTGCGTGTTGGCAGTCCCATCAACCTGTGGCTCAACATCGTCTACTGTACTCAAATCGTTCCTGCCAGGAATGCATCTTTGAAGTGGCTCAAACAGAACATCAAGGTCATAGTGTATGTTATTCTCATCGCTATCAAAACCTTCTTAGTGGTGGACTTCATACTGGAATTGCTGACGGCGTTCAACATCTTTTCCTCTCCAATTTCACCTGAGGTAAACGGCACCATTCTGAACGGCTCATATACCTCCATCAGCACTCAACTCAATCAGATTCTGGATATAGTGAGTACTGTGCTGATGGTGCTGAGTTTGCTGAACCTTTGCTTGATGCTGATGGCCACTGGCGCCACAGGACGCTACCTCTATCAGCACATTAGGAAGATGACCAGCAGTGGGATGCCTTTCCAATCTCAACTTCTCCAAAACCAGGTCAGAGTGACCGTCACCAGCCTCATTCAAGGACTCCTCCACTTGCTCTGCTCGGCCGGCCTATTTGTAGATGCCTACTGCAGTAACCAAAAAATAATCTATGATTTTAATGTCATCTGGATGCTGTTTGATCTGTATTTATTGTTCACCACCATCAACCTTGGAGTGGGTCAGTCTCTGTTCAGGCAACGTGTGGCTCAGCTGTGCCAAAAATCAGGCCCCCTGACTTCCGCCTAAGTAGGTACATTCATCGCTACTTAAGCAAAAGACAAAATGTATTATTTATTTCGGACTAAAAAGATTTTCAACAGCAGTTTGGCATGAGCGCCATTTCAACTACTGCCTGCATTCAAGTAACAAAGAACATCGCAAAGGCTGTTTTCAAAATTCCATTGACTTTTAAAATTTCTGCATAATTAAGTCAAAGTAATCCTGAGTGGTTTTGTGTCAAATGCTCCACTCTAGAGAAACTTCAGAATTGTTGGAATACACACAGTGTCAGGAACCAGACATTTGAAGAGTTTAATGCCTCTAAAAATGCCTCAGTATATATTAGTATATAAAATGGTTAGAAATACATCAATTGAAGGTTAAGATTTCATTTCAATGGGGAACATTTCATTCAAAACCACTCTGAAAGCTCTTAACTGAATTACGGAGCAATTGTGAACAACTGGATTGAATTCCACTTGGATATGAAGCTTATTCAGAATATTTAGGGACTTATGGACTAAATATGGTCTGTTTAGCTCTAATGATGTTTAATCAGAGTAAAGTTTGTTTGGGAACAGTATCTCCAGGTTGCATTCATTACAATACTGGCCATGTGGGGGAAAGAAACATGCAAAATGTGGTTCCTGGTGAGACAGCTTTGGTTCATATGGATGAAAGTGCTTTGCATTGTGTCCGGTGTGGCTCCCATGTGCGTCACTCTGTAAGCGATCTCCCACCATACATCAAGCACCAACAACACTCTGTAGCATGATGGAAAGAGAGGCCTGTCCCACAGAAATAATTAGGTGTGGAAGGTGGAAATTGGGGAACAAATGTGGGGCATCACCAAGTAACCTTCGGCAACATGTGCTTCAGCAAAGTCATTGAAGCAGCAATAAAAAGCCTCTGAGAATATTTTCTTGTACAAGAAGCTTGTGTGGGAATGAGTGCTTTTGCTTTTGTGTCTCTCTTTCTTTAAGAAGGGCCCATCTGAACTGGTAACAATCTATTCGAATTATACATGTAATAAAACACAATAAAGTTTAATACTTTATTTTGATGGTTCATCAGCAGCTCTTCTTTCTAACTGTCTTTCACATTATATCCATTATACCATTTATGTCCCCCTCATTTCGGATTTCATTTCAAACAGTATCAACAGAAAGCTGACATCCGGCTCAGTTAAGCGATCATTATTCAGTTAAATGTCTTAGGACTTATTATTCAGGCTACAGTTGATCATTTAATTATTATTATATTATGAGAGCAAGGGACTGAAGTGTGCTCTCAGGGTTTACAGGCTGAAAAAACTGACAATTAATTCCTCTTGACTTACATTTTTAAGCTATACTAGTTGTTAGTGAAATTCCCAAAAAGGACTTCGATAAGGTTTAATAAAAGAAGCTCACCACGAGACGTAATGAAAGTATAAAAAAAAGATTTAATAGTATCTTGTACAAGGGAACAAGTCTGGAAAAAGAGCTGTTCTGAAAAACTAAGCGTGTGCTTTCCAGTTTATACAGCAGTAAGCAATGTGTGTGTTTAACATAACAGTAAGCAATGTGTGTGTTTAACATAACAGTAAGCAATGTGTGTGTTTAACATAACAGTAAGCAATGTGTGTGTTT
>JBBPCW010270476.1:0-10008 GCA_037974425.1 Phenacogrammus interruptus
CATGCCTCCTGTCCACACCACGTTCTCCTCGGCCCATAACGGCGGTAGAGGGCGGCTGGCAGCTTCACTTCATGCCTATCATTTTCCTGTCACTCAAGCTTAATGTGAACATTGTGCTTCACTCTGTGTTTATGAGGCCTGAAGGAAAAAACACATCCTGAACTCTTTGATTTTTAAACATATGTGGTGATGCTCTCTGCTCCAAAACAACCAGAATACAAGTTTTAGTCCAGCTCTCTGGAGAAAGAGTGGCCATTAGATTTGCACTGATTTAGGGCTGTACAAGATGTATTTTATGAGCTACGATCATAATATGTCACAAAGCTGCAATGTGCAAAGGAACTCTTCAGTAAATCAGAAAGTCTGTGGGCTGTGAGCCCCTTAATGGCAGACATTTCAGGACAATTTCCTGTGTTTTGATGACCCAATGGATTAATATGACCCAGTCGTGGGGTATAGTTCTGTTTAGATTAATGCAAGTCTTTAATCTTATCGTATATAAACATATTTTAGTATATTGAAGGGATATGGAAATTGCATTATGATGATTAATGCAGGAATATGCAAATGCTTGAGTTGAGGACATTTAGATTTTTTTTAAAACTACTTTAACTACTTTTCAATATTCTAAATCAGCAGCACAAGCAATTTTACTGGGTGTAGTTAAACGTTTTCATTTGTCCACATTGTTATGCTTCACCGTAAAAAACCTTCAAGGCTTTCACATGTTTACAGCCAGAATTGACAAAAAAGCTGTGCCTTGTTTTAGCTACTTTCTGTCAACAGTCCTCTCTAGTTCTTGATTAAGAACACAGACTGAAGGCAAACACAAACCCTGTTCAGTTACATGAACCACACACTCACTTCACAGCCCCATTTGGAAAGTAATCTTAGTCAGTATTGTTCAATCATATATTCTAATGTTGCTAACAATGAATGGAAACTAGCAGTTAGCATGATGTCATTTTAATAATTTTAACTGAGAACTATTGGCTTTCATTCATTGTTAGCATTATTGACTGAACTCTTCCTATAAGGGACTCCCAATAAGTACTAAATACCAGAACCTCTTACTAATTTGGCAGCGCTGTGGGGGAACTACTGAAATATTTCTAAAGCTGCTCATTTCTATCCCTCTGCAGTTCACTGATGACACATGATTAACTTGAATCGTTTGGAATAGATTAAGCATATGACAGCACATTGATAACAGCTGCGGACCCAAGATAATGAAACAGGAACTTCTCAGGATGAGAGAGGAAAAAAAAAATTCTCAAGTGGAATAAAATCCTCAAGAAATATTACAGTAACCATGAATGAGAAGAATGTCCTCCTGGACTCCAGAAAAACTAAGAAAAGGAAGCAAGACCTTCTGTTTAGAGTTCTTATGGATGATGCCAGTCACTAGCAGCAGGCTAATGGCCATAAATGCCCTTAATATGTTGGTGGGAAAGCAGAGACTAAATGTTTAAGCGAGGTTGGCTGAGACCAGGATTTACACTGAAGTATCAGAAATGCAAGAAAGCACTTTTTTTCCCCAACTGATTCTGTTTAGGTCTGAAATCCAACCTAGCTTTTAGTTTCCTCACCCTAATTTTTGTCTATGGGGGTCTTTCCTTTTGTGAATACAAAACCGATGCTTCGCAAAGTGATCCTCTTTACCCGAGAGCCTAGTCATCATCCAGAACGAAGCTCTAGCGTACAAGAAAAGAAATCTGAACCCCCAAACCACATTTCTGTTTCCACCATCATTCAGCAAAGCAGCACAACGGATGACAGGACCACTCAGTCTATGTGAGAGATCTGGTGCAAGTCATTTTCAAGATAGGAAAAACTGTTCTTCCACACAGCTTTCCAATAAAAGCACAAAAATAATACAACACTTGTTCTTTATAGTCCAGGGATCGGAGTATTGGACCCCACATGGTAATGAATTTACAATGCAACAGCTGTGACCCCCCCACTAAAGGAAGGATATTGTGGCCTCTTCACTGCAAAAATGAAATCTTAATCAGACAGAACATCTTGAAAAGAAATAACAGATCTTTTTTCATTATTATTTTAAGAGTATCTGACGACTTTTTAAGATAAATGGTCGAGTTTTCAGAGACGTTCTCTCATTTTAGGAAAGCTTAAGAATTGAAAAGGTCTAACTATATTGGCAGATCATTTTGCTTAATTCTAGAACCTCTTTTCTTGATTGTTTGTTTGTGGTTGGGTTTTGTATCTATTTTTTATCTATATGGAATCACAACTTGCTCTTTATTGACTGCCTGCTGTATAAGGAATGTAAGTATCTGACATCCATTACCTGAGATGAAAAACAAAAATTAAGTTTCCTTAAGTCTCAGCTCTCTTTACGGAACTTTTACTGATGCAATATAGTTCAACAAGCACCTCCAAAGTATACAAATTTCCACCGGAAATACAGTTTTGGAATTAACAGACCATGCTCTTTCTCCAAGATCACAGAAATGAGAGCAAGGGACCATTTCACTTAAGAATTAACTGAAGGAATTTATACATTGGCGAATGAGTAAATATTAAAAATGTCAAATTTTGTAATACAGTAACCCCTCAGTTTTATGTGGATTCAGTCTACCGCGGATTTATTTTCTGAGAACCGAACTGTATTACCAGCGGTGTCCAGCGGTGTCGGTAATACGCTAAAAAGTTGTCAACCGCCATAAGAAGAAGAAGAAGAAGAAGCTGCAGCATGTAGCATGACTGCTCTGTGTCTTGTCCTCATATTTTAGTGTTTTAAATTCCCCAATATTCAACAGTTTATTTCGTATTAGTAAGCTGTGCCCTGTCTAAATATGTGGGTAGCGAGAATTATTTCACCGTTTCTTTCTTTGTTTTGGCTCACCACATGGTGGTAATGCTAACCATTAATGCTAACAGTTTTTTAAGCAATAAAGTTTTCTGATTCTGATTATTTATTCACCTTTCCATTTTAAGGGCAATGCATTAAAC
The DNA here is from genome assembly GCA_037974425.1 of Phenacogrammus interruptus. Classification (NCBI taxonomy): domain Eukaryota; kingdom Metazoa; phylum Chordata; class Actinopteri; order Characiformes; family Alestidae; genus Phenacogrammus; species Phenacogrammus interruptus. The sequence continues at coordinate 2,977 of JBBPCW010270476.1, forward strand.
TGAGTTTAAAATGAAAGTACTTGGTGGCGACCAGCATATTTGGGGGCATATTTAGGGTATACACTATTTTATTCATTTTTAAGGCATATTTTAGGCATATTTTAGGCATTTTATTAACCAAAACACAACACATTTTTTCACTATACGTGGGTGCTCTTGGAACGTAACTGTATATGCAAAATATGTAATATGCTATAATTACGCTATGCTAATAAAAACGATTGTACAAGTTGAGTTTGAAGTTCTTTGGTGCTGAATTTGGGTACTGCAAAGAAACTGCTGAGAAATCAGATGAATAAACAGGTTGGCTTCCAAACTTGCAGACAGAGGTGATGACTATACAGACCATTAAGAATGGTTTTCCATTTCCCCTTCACCTCTGCAGCTCTATCACTTTCATTTCCTTCATTCTGAGGGTTTTCCCCCTACAGTGGGGTTAATGGCAATAACATCTGTGTGACATAGTCTGTGAGGTTTCTGATGTGTGCGCACAGTTTAATACAGACTCAACACGCAAACTTCTCTATTCTTGATGAAGAGTGGGCGGCTGAGGACCATCTGACTCTGCAAGAGGTGGACACCAGATTGTGCTGCCTCCACTGTTGCATAAAACCAAAGAGGAAGAGTCAAAGCAAAGAATACAGGAAACAATATGTAATATTACAGACTAACTGTGAACAGGACATACACTACCAGTCAAAAGTTTGGACACACCTTCTCATTCAATGATTTCCTTTGTTTTTATCACTGACTACATTCTAGATTAATACTGAAAACATCACCTATTGCTCTGATGACAGCTTTTTTCAATCAGATTCATGAGGAATTGACCTGGAATGGTATTTAATTAACAGGAGTTCTTCGTCAAAACTTCATTAGTGGAATTTCTTGTTTGGGATGATCAGTTGTGGTCCTATTCCACTACGATTCTACTCCACATTATGGCTAGAACCACTTAACAACAGTCCATCATTCTGTACTGCATAATTCCAGGTATTCCTTCATCAATTTGTTTGTTTTCTTAATCTACAATGTAGAAAATAATAAAAAGCAAAGAAAAAACACGGAATGAAGATGTGTCCTTTTGGCTGGTAGTGTACACCTGCCAGAATGACTAGTTTTGCATGGTAAGTATACACTGAACAAAGTACAAAGAATGACAGAAACAATGCAATAGACAATACAGCAATGGAACAATAGTGTGAATGGGGTGTAAATCTGAGACAGTACAGTACAGTAATCCTCTGCTTTTTGCGCCCGTGGATAGTGAAAAACAGCATTGTTGGATTTTGGTACAAATTTCATTTTAAACTCAGTTTAATGCATTACCCTTAAAGAAAATGTAATGGTAAACCCGTATTCAAATTTAAATTCTCCTCCGAGATATGCAACTCTGAAGGTTGCAGGACAAAAGTTTACACCCGGATCGCATTTAAAGACGAACGTGTGTCTGAATGCGCTCCGCCTCTTGATTTTCATGGAATAAAACCTGATCTACTCCGGCTAAAATACAAATGAGGGATCGCTGGAAAGGTCTCCTGGAGATCTACCGAACTCTAGAGGTTGAAGTGTCTTTCCCGGCCGAGATATGCAACTCTGAAGGTCACAGGACAAAAGTTTTCTTGGTCCTCCAGATCTTATTTTGACTTCTGCAGGTCCCCTAAACTGCTGTTTCTTAATGACGTGTTGGACAGTGGTTATTCTGACATCTTTTAACATTCCACTACTTTGTAAGCATCAAGTGGCTTCATTTTCACATCTTCATCAAGCAACCTAGAAAGAGCCCATAGTTTTGAGTGTTTGAAGAGTCAGAGAATGAATCGCTCTGAAATCCCTAAAGCCATTGACCTCTCTAACGAGTTAATTAAGTACTGAGGCTTCTGCACATGCAATGTTTTAATCATATATAAAGGGAACACACATTAACATTTGCAGAAAAAAAATCTAGATTTTTGTAGAGGTTATGTCTACTTCTTTTCATTTCAAAAATCACCAGATGTGTCATTCTGCCAGGGGTACCCAAACATTAGCATACAACTGGATCAGATCTCATTGCAAAAACATATTTACATGCTTCTAACTCACCTTTAAACAGATGGCACTTATTTACTGCCTTACTGCTGTTCTATGTCTTCTTTTAAATATCTGCACCTCCGCTGCATGTTTAATTTCTTTTTGAGCGGCCCCAGGTGATGTTGTCCAGCCCCCAGGTCGGGTGTGTAGCCGGACCCCATGGATGCAGCCTCCCAGACCGGGCAGCTAGATCCTCCCTGCCGCCTTAAGGGAGCACATACATAAACACACACACACCCTTACACAAATATACACATACATTAATGTAAGACCCCCACCCCCGCTGTGAGTTTTATGCATGAAACTAAAGTGCGGTTAAAATCAGGGGGGGACATGTGGTTGCCCTCACAAGTCCCCCCAGTCCCTCTCTATCTATGGTGCGTTTAAAAATGGAGGGGAAGGAAGCATACGAAGTCCCGTGGGGTCTACCGCCAAAGCAGCCCACTGGGTCCAGTTAAAATGTGCTGATATCGGTGTCAAAGTACTTTGAAAGTGAAAGTGAAAGCACACAGTTTGAACAGCATGAAATTCTTCTTCTGCTTTTAAGCCATTCATCAAAAGAGAAGCAGCAGGCAGCCAGGAACAGTCTGTGGAGATGGTACCTTACTCAAGGGCCTCAGAGCTGCTTAGCATTCTTGCGAATCGAACCCACGACTTTCTGATCGCAGGGTGAATGCTGTGATCACTGTGCTGCCACCACTGTTGCATTAAAGTGAAGAGGAAGAGTCAAAGCAAAGAAGAGAAGAAACACCAAACTGCACAAGTCACTCAATGGTTTGAGTCCTAAATACATCTCTGATATATTTGAAGTATGAAATCCTGGTGGGTCTCTTAGATCTGCAGGAGTTGCTCAGCTAGTGGTGAGAAAGGCTGAAACTAAACCTGCTTCAGTCACTACTGTGCAGCTCGCTGCTGGAAGAAACTACCCATCAGTCTTCTTTTAAATAGTTGCACATCTTTTGCACTTTCAGTTTTCTTTTATTTGTTTTGCTATGTATTCTTTTATTTCTTTCATTATTTCATTCTATTTATTTTGTAGTATATGCCTGTAAACCACACCGAATGACGTTATGTGTATGATACTATGCTGCATGCATACATTTGAACTTGAACTTGAACTTGAATATGAAACCCTTGATCTGTCTCTGCTCTTTTCCACTGCATATTTTGACCCGGCGGTCAGAATTGGACACGTTCACATGATCCAGGCCACAAACCAGCCTAAACAAAAAACATCTCCTACATCTTACACAAAAAACAAGCCCGAGTTTGTATGCTTGTGAAGCAAGCAGGCTATTAGTTCAGCAAATTGCAAGCTAATTTATTAATAATGATCACACTACTATGCACAAGCAACAGAGGAGCTCTGTTTAAGACCCAAATCCTCCACATCTCTCAACAATGGCTTGGCTGTGGAGAGCTGTATCCTGTATGGCTGCAGAGTTTAGTGTGTTTGTGTTAAGCTAGTTGGGTACGGAAGGGAAAACTGCACAATGCAGCACTTTTTGGGACAATTTGGCACCATGTGCCCTTACAACTGAACCACTATGCTGAGAATGCACACTACCATGCTTCAGGAGACCAGTTTAATAGTGCTTGCTGGGCAATCTCTGAAAGGACAGAGTCAACAAAGGAAAAATAAATGATTATGTTACATTACGCATAATTTTAACCTCCTTGAAGGGCCTGTAAATTAGTTGATGAGTTGAGCAGGTCACCTGGAAGCAGGGAAAACAAAAACCAAATGTTCAGTGCAGGTTTTTGTAAGGACCAGAAGTGGAAAACATGATGCTAGAATAGATGATTGTGTTTAAAGGTGATAAAATCATTAGCCTTCCATCAAATTAAATTTAAAATCAATCATGCTTCTCAATATTTCCAAATGGATTATGCAGTAAAAGTGCATTGTTTATAGTGTTCAGCTCTGATTTCTATGTTTGCGAAAGTCCCACATCAGTCAATAGAAGATAGAAGAAGAAGATACTAGCTAAGCCGACAAAAGTCCTTTAGACAAACCTAACTGAAAACAGTAGAAAGAAAAGGACGCATCTGTGATCTGACTATACAGATTGTAACGGGTGGGAAAAGGCAAAGAAACAGAGGCAGTGGTGGAGAATTTCAATTCAATGGAAAAACATTCAGGTCAACAAAGATAGATGAAACCATAAAAAAACACAAAATCTTCAATAAACCTCTTAGTCCTATCGACCAATTCACTCGGCTCTTGCTTCTATTTGATTTACAGTGATCCAACTTGGAAAATTACAAGTTCACACAGATGATGATAGAAACCTGGAAAATTTCAGTTTTCATGGCAATGAGGTGCTCAAAGCAAAGGTTTTGAAACCTGAGCCTGTTGACCAGTTTGCAGCTGCCTGTTTTCCACAAAGGTGTAAATTTGCTTTGAGGTCTCAAAAGGCATGTTGCTGAGATACTTTCTGAAACTGTGGCAGCAGATGCAGCAGCTTGACGTGCTGAAATAATGTTTACCATGACTGAAAGAATAAGACTAGATGTAAGAAGACACTACACTGGACATATCATGATGCGACTGAAATTTGTGTTCATATGTGTTCAACTTTAATTTCTTAGTTGGAGCAAAATTACACCCCAAACCTTTGGACCTAAATAATTTAATTGTTTGCTAAACAACTTTTTTTCAACTCTGTTATTTCATAGTACTATCTAAACTGAACGTTAGTTGCTTAATAAGCTGCATATTATGCACATATTACCATTGCATACTGAATTCAGACCTCTCAAACTTAATAGATCCCATATTATGTCTACACTAAATAATATTTAATACTAAGTGTCATATATTTATGTAGAAATTGATACAGTGCTAAAGTTTACAGCCAGAAATTAAAGCTGTAACACTGAGAAGATTGCCAATAAGTTTTTGGCAAATGCCTGAATGAGAGAGAGAGATTCATTTTTGACTTATGATCCTTTTTTGGCAGCAGCAATTCTGAGGTGTTATATTTAGACTCAGTGAAGCTTTAATGGAACATATAGACTTTCAGGTCATGTGTGAAACCCAGACACAAAACATCATCCCCACCTACAAATCAGTATCCTTGTTCTTTAGTACTCATCTTACCTGCCCCACACCCCGTCTCGGATTCTACAGTCCGCAGACTAGGGGCTTCTAGTCCACAGAGAACTGCACTCCTATTATTATTATTATTACTATTATTATTATTATTATTATTTTATTTTATTTTTTTTTTAAACTATTATTATTATTTTTGTTGTTGTTGTTGTTGTTGTTGTTGTTATTAACTAGACTTGACAAAAATGGTAGTAAATAAAGAATACATCAGTTAATTAATGATTATTAAAAATTGTATGATATTAAACTGGGTGATGTGCAGCTGCCACAATTAAAACTGTACCTCAGTAACTTACTGGTGATTGCTGCTTCCATGAAGCCAAAGTTTTTGGCTGCAGATTGTGATGTTATAGAAATGAAAGTGATCATTCGTGAACACACCACAGCATGAAATTCAACCTCTGCATTTAACCCATTCACCAAGTGAAGCAGGGTGCAACCATGAACACGGCGCCCGGGGAGCAGTGCGTGGGGACGGTACCTTGCTCAGGGTACCTCAGCAGTGCCTAGCGGTCTTGGGAATCGAACCTGGACTTTCTGATTGCAGGGCGAATGCCCTAACCACTAGGCTACCAGCTGCCCCTACCACTGGCCCACTGGGGTGTTGCAGTGGGCCAGTGGTAGGAGAGATATACACCAGAATTTTTGTTGATACTGATTTCTTTCTATCTACTGTCCTATAGTGTAATTTTGTGTTACGTATGCTACCTTTCCCTGCTACAGAGTTTAAATTGTGCTTTGGTGGTCCGGTGGTCCCGATAGTAGGGCTACTCTAGTTAAACGTAAAGCAAATTAGTGGTTTATTTTAGTCCTTTTTAAAGTATTTTTTCTTGTTGATAATTGTAGTCTTACACATGTGCATGACCAACGCTGCTTTGGGTCTTAAACAGTGACCTGTCAAATCTCATGCTGTTTATAAGTCAATGAGAAGCCTCCACATATTAGAAATATGATGATATGAAAAGACATCTTCAAAGAAATAAATTACCATTTATGACATTTGGAACCAATCAGAAACTTTACACCAGGATATTATTACTGAAACTACAATATCTAAAGCGACCAAAATCAATGACCAGTTTTATTTGTGGTCTCTTTCCTTAAAGCACTTATTCTATTAGCTTGATGCTATTGTCTACTTTGTAACCCTGGCGATAAGGTTTGTGGCTGGGCAGGGCGGTTACCTCTGTGATGAGAATGGGGCAGGACTCTTGGCTCCAGAAGGAGGCCTCACACTGAACTGATCGAGTGCAGAGCCCATGAAGGACGAAGCCAAAAGACACGAGCTGCAGTTCCACAACTGCTCACAGCCCGGCCCGATCACAGGCGCTTTAGACACCTGCCAGAGAGAATTAGTGTTATTTGATGTACTTTGTATGTAACTGGATAGTACCAGTTTTGTGCTACTCTGAATTCCAAACCACTGGATTTGATTGAAACAAAGGAAATTCAATATTGTGGTATTTACAGCCATAAGCCCAGCTCTTTTCATAAATAGCCACTCTTTCTCATTGAATCCATAATTCTTCATATAAAAATTATCCTAAATAAAATCACATTTTTTAGTCCTTGCTTACAAATCAACAACAGCCTGAAATCTGTAATCCAACAAAAGCTGGGTATCTTTCTTTGTGATGCTCTGCTTGTAAAGGTAGATGACTCTAGTACATAGTGCACAATCTCTGTCCTTCTGCTGCTATTATTTTCACAGTTGTTATTATTAATTATTCATTCTGCATCCTTATATTATTATTTATCCATTATTAATAATTATCCATTCTGCATCTTTATATTATTATTTATCCATTATTATTAATTATCCATTCTGCATCTTTATATTATTA
>JBBPCW010270493.1:0-11753 GCA_037974425.1 Phenacogrammus interruptus
CACACACACACACACACACACACACACACACACACACACACACACACACACACACACACACACTGCTGCAAATTGTATAAGCATTAAGGAAAAAATGGTCTCTTATTCAGAGGAAATTTTGAAAGAGCAGTTGTCCACAAACTTTAGGACAAATAGTAACCACCTGAGTTCACCTTTATTCATGTGATATAAGTTGGATTTTGTGGTCACTTTCCTTCAGGAGAACCAGGTAAATTTCTCAAATCTCAAACCATGCCACCAGGCAGTACTGGTTTAGAGGGTTATTATTGCAAGAAAAATTCAATCTTCCCTGCTGATTATGGGACCTTTTCTAATAATTAGATTTTTAAAGCTAACTCAAGATCATTAAGGGCAAGTGCACTTTCATCCCACCTCCGCACACTTGACTGACACATCCGCACATCCGTTCGAGCTGCTTATTACCACCGCCAGGCTCCTCCTGAGGTGGTCTCAGCACGGTTGGCTTGTTGTTCGTTTAGTGATCAAATTGATTTGTGCACTGTAAAAACAAAAAGGCCCCCAGTCTGTGTTGTGTGTTGCCCCTGGGGTGGCCTCAGCATGGTTGGTTTGTGGATCGTTTAGTGGTCTGATTGATTTGTGCAAAACAGAGAAAACAAAAAGACCCCGGTCTGTATTGCATGTTGCTTTTTAGTTAAAATACCTCAATGTGTACATACATATGCTCATATTACATGCACAGCCACAGTCTACCAATACAGAGCAAGGGATAAAACCCTTGCTGCCTGTAGTAGCAAAGCATACATCCTCAAGCAATAAGCCAGGAGAGGCCATGTGTTAAAGTGATTTTACCTCACATTATGCAAATCCACCTCTTCACCCAGGGACATGACTGGATCTGGTCTATTGGACATTCGCTTTCCAGGCTTCATTTGGGAATGAATGCAATATATATTAATATTCTGTGGAATCATGGATACATTATCATTGCATGGCTGCTGCCCCACTCACTACTACAAATGTGTTTTCTGGATCTAGCCACTGTTGTTAGCAGGCTTCATATAACCACTTTAACAAAAGTGCAATATCAAATAAAAAATAGTTAAGCAACACTACTTTGTCAGTGTTTACATAGTTTGAGGTGCATTTGCTTATTTATTGAGTCAGCAATATGGATCGCACAGTTAATAGGATCAAAATTGAGATGGCTCAGGCAAACTAGCTTAGCTATTATTAGCAAATGAACACAAAATTTAGCTAACTTGGGAAATAGAGGTGTTAGCAGGCTTCATATGACCACTTTAACAAAGGCCTTTACTGCAATATCAAATAAAAAATAGTTAAGCTTTACTACTTTGTCAGTGTTTACATAGTTTGAGGTGAATTTGCTTATTTATTGAGTCAGCAATATGGATCGCACCGTTAATAGGATCAAAATTGAGATGGCTCAGGCAAACTAGCTTAGCTATTATTAGCAAATGAACACAAATTTTAGCTAACTTGGGAAATAGAGGTGTCTATGTGTTATTTGTATGAATGGTAAGGCCTATCAAAACCTACAGAGCAGTCATTTTTGATGGTTAGCTTCTCAAAAAAACAAACAAAAAAACAAAACAGCAATTAAACCCTGTGAAGCCAAGCTGATCAACTCATTTAACACCCAAGTACATCAGCACACATGCTATCCTTCACTGCTCCACTGGAAATTGTTTGTCCTGGTCGCATTCTGTAATCATGAAAAAGGCTCTGTTTCCCGTTTCTGTGCAGCAGAAATATTACAGAAGCACACATTGAACTGCAGCAGAAAGGCATGTTTTGCTTGCTGATCTCTCACTTAAACATGAAGGAGTGACGTGTGACTGCAGTCACCAAATAGGCCAAAGTACAATTGCTCCACAGCCTTGGGTACTAGGAAAAACAACTGTATAATTTTACTGCATACTGTTTAATCACAGAAGGGCATGGCCTCAAATGACTTGCTTCTTTTATTAACAGCGACACACAATGTAATACAATTCAATGCAGTGTTCAATAAAACATTATGTCAAAGTGCTTCACTCGGTGAATAGGTTAAATGCAAAGAAAGGAATTTCACGTTGGTCACACTGTGTGGTGCGTTCATGTGTGACACAAATTGACGCTTTATTATTAACGGCAGCGTTCAAAGGTTCTGAAGAACGATGCTGACAGAGTAATCCAACCAAACCTACCAAGCCTCAACACACTCTTAAAAATAAAGATGCTTCTGATCCAGCCAGTCAAAGACTTCATTAACTTGAGCTAGGGATGAATGTGGAGTTTGAACTACATATCAGACAGGAAAGCAGATCTCCACTCTCATTGAAGAACTGCTTTTGCTTCAGTTTCAATGAATAGTTCTCTATGGTTTCAATTCCAGATCGTTTAAGGGAACCAAAAGTGGTTCTTCTAAGATTCATGACACATTAATTTGTAAAGCTTCAGGATGTTCTTTTTTGAAAAATGTGCTTCCAAGGATGAAGTGAATGAAAAGGTTTGAAAAGTGTCAGGGCTGGCTTTTTTTCCTAGCGTCTGGAGACAAGGTCTGTCAGCACCATCAGCACTGAGAGAGATGAACAGCTCAGCCCTGTCCTTCCTGCCTTCATGTTTGCACACTTCACTTCTACACAGGGTGTCTGATTGAACAGAGTGTTATAGGGATTAGCAGATAAGATCCGCGGGTATAAATAGGCCGCTGTTTCAAATTAAAAATTATTTTATTTGACAAGACACTTCGAATTTCAGGGAGAGGTCCTCCCGAGAGTGCTTTAAAGATGAAAGGCTGATTATTAGAATTTTTCACAATCCAAGTCTGATGCCCACTTCAGGTATCACTTCAGCATACATAGACAATGAAGAAAAGTGTGAGATTATCTCCCAACAGTGCTGCAATCTCGATTTCCTGCCAACTACATTGTTCAGTCAAACTGTCGCAGCTACAGTTTCAGGCCACCTTTTTCAGGGAAAGGAGGAAAGTGTTTCAGACACAACTCGTTTTCGGGTAATGATGGGCTTTCTTCTTTCACCAACCAATCCCACCAGCTCTACTGTGAAATTGCATCAAATCTTGTTGTCCAGGAACTCTACATAGGATTTTCAAAGGCGGTTCAGTTATAGTTTTTTTTATGTAGCATCATTTGGAAATCCCAGCCACCCTCTATATTGTGTAAAATATCATGATGAATGGACCAAAAGAAATGGCCCCAAATTAATAAATTAATAAAATAAATGAATAAAAATGAATTAATAAAAACAATCTCATTGCATTACCTTGCACTGACAGTTAAGAAATTTTTATAAGAGAACTTTGGTTCAATTTAAAGCACTGTCATTTGAGAACAATGAATGGCTTATTCAATGACAAGACCGCAAGCAAAACCATGACCATTTTGTGGCAACTTGCATTATTATTTTGCATTCTTTTGTTCAGTCACTTTGTGAAAACACAAAGCTAATCTCAGCTTTTCTCCACTGAGTGACAGTCTGTCTTGCGAGGTCAGTCTGTGTGTGAGTGATGAAGTCACCACGCAATTGATTCTACTCTCAGTGACACTGTTGATGCATCTTATTGCGGGTGTGTACAGGCAGTCAATGCTTGATAATGCTTGATAAATCAACTGGAAAAATCTCTGATCTGATGTCTAACAATTTGTTTTTTTGGTGCCGAAGTGTTTTTGTTATTACAGTGGTCCTACAGACCTGCGACACCTTTTTGCGACCAGTTGATCACATCATTCCCTTAAAATATGCTGAGATGTGGCCGAGCCACACAAAGCTGCAAAGAGGGATTTTGATGTTAAATATTAAAAAAATGAACTGACCTTGCTTGTGTGATGCACACTGAAAAAACAGGTCATGATTCATATATGTTGTAAGGTTACACATTAATAGATGTTACGACATGGTTGCTGTTTTTAGTTTGCTCATTTTGGCATGACGTGGGTTCATGTGACGCACTTTAACACAACCATTAGACATAGAAGTCCATACAGACCATGCATAGAAACTGTGCTCCAAAACAGTCCATTTTGAATTCTTTGTCACAAACACAGTGCATTATTCAGCCTACAGCAGTACAAATATGACCATTCACTCCAGTGGCCATTCCAGAGTCTTTCTCCAACTTTCATCCCTATGACTGCTAGGATTGGCTCCAGCAACCCTGGTTGAGGATTAGCGGGTTAGGTAATGGATGAATGGATGGATGGATATACACTGAGAGGGTCAAAGGAATTTGATAACAACATTAAAAAGTTGTTGAGGAAAATATCTGGAAAGCTGAGTGAAGCAGAAAGAGAGAGATGTTTTCTTAAAGGAAGCCCTGTCAGGCAATGAATGGCGAAAAAAACAAGTATTTAAACTTTCCCAGAAGCAGGTACACCACAAGTGCTGAGGAAGCACTCCTTAGAGCTTTATATGCTTTATATGAGTGTATGGGTACAGAATATCAAAGCCTTGCACTTTTTAACCCAGCCTTTACATCCCATTAGGACTGAAACACTCAGGGAACATCCTAGTTATTCTTAAGTAGACCCCATCTGTAAAGGATGTATTAAACCTCGATTCAGCAACTTTCCAATCAGATCTAATAAAAAAAGGTCAAGGCAAGGGCAATTATTATTTTTGCTTTTACATGCTGATCAATTTAAATGACGTAATGTGGAGACCACTTTCAAGGCATCTAGATGTATCTCAGGGCCGTAGTACTCGAGTCTATATTTACTACATTAAGTGAATAACACAATCTACTTTGTTCCTAGTGTCGTTAGACTGCAATTGCCTTTTCATCTATCTGTTATCTGAGCCGCTTGTCTTAAACCAGAATGGTGAAGCCTATCTCAGCAGTCATAGGACGAAAGGAAGTAGCACCCTGGGCAGGCAACCAGTCCATCACAAACATCTGCCTTTGTTCATTATAAATAGCAGTGAAAGTGTCCATCTTATAGATATGCATAAATACCATATACAGTCCAGTGAGTCTTGAAGAAGGAATTTTCTGTCTCAGTCTTAACACTCTGATGTTGGATCCATTTCAGTTTTCCAAAACAATCATCTAAAGCTCCGTGTATGTTATAATATATATCAGTGTGGCTTTGTAAATAGATAAAAAGGAAGCATGCGGTTTTCTGTCTCACTGCACGTTGTAGCCATGCCCCTCAGGTTCTAGGATGTACAACAGCAATCTGAATAAATTAATAGCAGTCGCCGTGATTGGCTCATTGTGCAGCAGGGGGGTGGTGATATGCCAATTTCACGCTGTAAACAAACACAAGCGCTCATTCCGCACACTGAAAACTGGCTTTAGAGAGAGAGTTAGGGTGCTTTCACACCTATAGTTCGATTGCTTTAGTCCGCACCAGTCAGAAAAAATGTTACAATGTAGTAAACAGATGTGGGTACGGTTTGCTTTCACATGTACAGAGTTCTAAATGAACCAAAATAGACCGCAAAGACCATCGGCACCGGAAACAGACTTCAGAAAATCGCGCCACTTTCAATAATTATGAAGGAACAGCTTTGCATTGTGCTCATGGCGCTGATCCTCGCACATTACATTGTACGTGCAGATCTTTTTTTCCAGACAATTCATTTCGAACATGATTCGCGGCTACGACTCCAAACCAACTTCCTGATTTATTCATCTCGCCGACTGCGCATCGCGCGCCACTTCAGGGAGAAGAGACGTTCCCTCCTTCTGAATGATCATTTCATTAAACTATACCGTTTCGCCCAATTTGGTTTGTTTGCTTTCACAACAAGTAGAGCGGAGAAAGCGGTCCGAGACCACCCCTTCAGGCAGGTTTTGGATCGATTGATTTGGTGCGCACCAAAGTACCGAGATTGCATTCACATCAACGCAAACGAACCCAACCAAGGGACCAAACACGTTTGGTGCGCACCAAATGCTGTAGGTGTGAAAGCACCTTTAAACACACAAAGTCTGATTTATCTGGTGAGGACAGAGAGGATGAACAGAGGCACTTGGAACTTATATCTGTTTTAGGAGCTGCTGTTGGTGCCTTTTCAGTTAGCTTATGAAAGTTTTTTTTTTTTTTTCAAATTTGGACTTGGTCTTGACCTGGACGCAAACTTCTTTGGACTCTATCTTGATTTGGTCTCAAATCTCTCTGGATTCTGACTTGACTTGGCCTTGAACCTTTTTTTTTCAGTCTTACCTTGGATTTATACCTCTTTGGACTTGAACCTTTTTGCACTCTGTCTTGATTTGGACTCAACTAGTCATGCAGTCGGAGTTGACTCTGGTCTCTAATCTCTGTTGACTTGGTCTTGACTTGAACTTGAACCTCTTTATACTCAATCTCAAATTGAACTTGGTCTTTACTAAAGCTCTGATGTATCGCACCTTTGCTCACAGTTTCCACTGGGACCACCTGGCAGTGCTCAGCTGCTGAAGCATATTAACCATCAGCACCTCAGTGCAGCACCGGTCTCCCAGCAACTGAGATTGCCTTGTGAAGTTTTGCCATTTTTCCAACGTCTGCTTCTGACACATTTTATGATGCTTTGCCTTGTCTATGTCTGAGCTGAGAGGTTTCCTTTCACTGCTGGCATATCCAAGCCTCTTATGTCTTTTTACTTCATATTTTCATCACTTTATACACCTTTAGTGAAACACCTGCTACCATTTACAGTGTAGGCCAAAACAAAATAGCCAACATAAAATGTAGCTAATTAAACATACATTGAATTCAAAGAGATTGTATTTCCTTCCATATGGTTCCCACTCTGGATATGAGGTCTTTAGACATTAGCAAAAGTTTTCCATCTTTGATTATTTGGTCTCTTAGGTATTCATTTAAATGCCTGCTTTAAGATCAATGCTTCTGGAATTTGCTTATCGATCCACTCTAGGGCGTCATTTTCCCTTTCACAAGTATCAGACTTGTAAAAGCATCACTGATGCTCATGCCTTATGGATTGTGGGACCTCAGGGAGCCATTTCTCTACTCTACTGTCCAAAGTAGTTCTGGTGTAAACCATCTCCTCCCTGCTGGGACACATGGAAGTTTAAGAAGCTGTCATCCTCTAAGAAGTGAGTGATTGAGAGTGCAGAATGAAGAGAATGCAGAATGATTAGCAGTCATGGATCTTCCATTTGGGATAACTATCATCACTCCCATTTCAACCAATTTGATTCTGTTGACCAGAAACAGGTGCCTTTCTGGCTATGAGTATTGTGTATTATTAGCATTGCTCAACTAGACTTTGGGATAGTTGGCATGTTTCTTTCTTTCCAATATCATGATGTCCATAACCAGGGGATGGAAAGGAGAGAGTATAGTTGCCAAGACTTATTATAAGTGACTTTACTTGCTTTTCTGTAAAGTTGCTTTCTGCAAAGTATTGGTAGCTGTGGGCTGCAGTTTTTGGGGCTTGTTTCGAAAGTGCTATTGCTTATTTGGCTCACTCCCAATCTCATATCTCTCTCTCTACAATGTACCTGCTATACTGTACAGATCAAAAGAAAACAACATCACACAATGATGATAGAGGTTCTTTAGTTAGTTCCAGGAACTATGTGGGAGAAAGAGAGTGGAGTTAAAAAAAAAAATAGATTCAAAGACTGAATTCAGCCTCAAGTGGGAGACAATGTACACGTTCAATAAGCGCAAACTACATGGCAGCACTTTAAACATAAAAGAAGCACAGCACAGTTCCCCTCAATAAAACTTATGGACATTGGATTCAGAGCCTCATAAAGAAGTAAGCTGAAGGTTCAGTCCACACTGATGTAATTGCTTGGCCAGTTTTGTTAAATACAACAATTTGCTTTCATTTTCATTTATCCATTTGTATACTCTTCATTTTTGTTGGCCTGTTGTTTTTGTTTCCCTTCTTTGAAGAGCTAAAGATAAATGTAAAATTATAAAGTAACAGGTTGTTTAGTTTTTAGGGCAGAGTTACTTCTTTCAGGCTTGTTTCCAAAGACCTGCTTCTTATTTTATTGCCAGATCTAGCAGCACTACACCCAAATAGTGCTACAGATCTGCCTGATCTGTAGCACATGGCCTCTAGACCAAATTTAGTAAATAGGAAAGACAATTTGACAGAACAGTTCGGACGCTTTGGCAGTCTAATGAGCCCCCCTCCAGCAAAATAATCTGTTTCGCCTTGGGTGACAAAATGTCACATGCTGGCACTGGCTGTGATTTTTTATACCTGCACAAAAGTCAGCTCAGGCCAGTGCCTATGTATATAAAAGCAGAGCGTGGCATTCAGTCAAAACTTGATGTAGCATGAACACTGCACACTGAACAGACATAGCTGTAATCTGAATATAAGTTTTCAGACCATAAAATCTGACTCCGTGGATTCATTCATAATGAAGCTGCGGTCTGTCAAAAGCTGTCAGAATTAAGCTTTTAGAATCAAGGAATAAATGCAATTATCAAACAGATCACAGCACATTTAAGATCCAATCACACTTTTTAATAATGTTCGAATCTGAGTTCGTTTTGAACTTAATCTGTCTTTAACTGAAGAACACACCTCTTTTCTTTCAGATTCTCCACTGACTATATTTTTTAGGATTTGTTGTTAACTGAAATTTTCGATGCCACTGGTTGATTAAGCATAATAGATCCAGACCTTTGGCAATGTTGTGGTAGTTTTGCTTTGCATACATGACCTGTCTAGCAGCAATTTTTTGTTAATGCCTTAAACTTAAATCATTCAGAAGGAGGGAACGTCTCTTCTCCCTGAAGTGGCGCGCAATGCGCAGTCGGCAAGATGAATAAATCAGGAAGTTGGTTTGGAGTCGTAGCCACGAATCATGTTCGAAATGAATTGTCTGGAACAAATGATCTGCACATACAATGTAATGTGCGAGGATCAGCGCCATGAGCACAATGCAAAGGATTGTGTCATGGTTATATATGTTCCATGTAAAGCCTTGTAATTTGACCAAGGTGCCCATACTTTCACATGCAATTACACTATGTGAGCAAAAGTACTGGAACAAACCTCTTACTTATTGAATTCAGGTGTCCCCTTATTTCCAGTGAAGTAATGTTTCAGGAGACCAAGACATTTTGGACAACACCATGCTTCCAACTTTTTGGACCCAGTTTGAGGAAGAACCGTTTTTATTCCAGCTTTTATAACAGATTAAACCATGCGCCGGACCAAAGCCTGCAACTTACTAAACAGCAAACAAATGACCTTTGAGCAAACACGGGTGTCATTGGAGTCAGCGTTCTGCTGAAAACCAGACATTTTGACAGCTTTTCAAGCCGGTAAAAAACAAAACTTTATCTGGAATTTTAAACAATATCCACTGAAAAACATGGACAGGCTCTCAGAAGAACTTGACTGAGGTAGAGAGGCCATTTTTACTGCAATTTGTGTTCAAAACAATATTATTGGACCAAGATGAGGTGATCCTGCCTGACTTTGCAGGTACAGACATAAAAGGCCAATAGGGTGCTTGGAGACCCTCAGCCATGCTTCAGGGTGTGTGTGTGCATAGATGCTCAAAGAAGTGAATACACAAGCATGACCTCACAAACTCACAAGATTCAAAGCCTGGGTACACCTCAAGAAATAAAGACAAGATTACAGAAGAAGAACTTTATAGAAAAAAAAAAGTTTGGTCTTTTTTGGGCTTTTAGGACAAAGGCTTTCAGGACAAGGTCTTATGAAAGGAAAAGAAATGTGTATGTTCCAGTCTGCTTCACCTGTCAAACATGGTGAATATATGGCTGTCAAGGAATTTATTTCTTTTTCCCTTTACTCCCTTATCCCCTATTTTCTGGATATTTTGGCTGCCACAAGCACCAGGATGAATTCTAAGGTGTACTCAGGCGTCATATCAGCACAGATCCTAAGCGCTGGATGGTGCTTCACTCAAAAGCAGGATAATTACCTCAAAGTGACTGTCAAAGTGACTTTGGAGTTTTCCACAGGCAAAAAGGTGAAGGCTTCTTGACTGGACACTGCAATAAAGTGAACTGGACCCCATTTAATATGCCCTTCATTTGGTGAAGACAAGCCAAACTATGTAAGAGCTGAAAGTGGATGTATTAGTGTGCTGTCACTGCTTCACCGGAGAAGATATCACTGTCAGAATCAGAATCAGAAAACTTTATTTATCCCGGAGGAAATTGCTCAAATTGCTCAATTTGTACTTAGACCAACGTGCTCAAATACTTTTGACTTCCCAATGGTGAAGGAGTGATCTATAAATGAAATAATCTACACCAACCAATCATTTATGAGGTCAGACACTGATGTTGGATGAGAAGGCCTGGCTTGCCGTCTCCATTGTAGTTCATCCCAAAAGTGTTGGATGGGGTTGAGGTCAGGGCTCTGTCTTCCACACCGAACTCACCCAACCATGTCTTTATGGAGCTCGCTTTGTGCACTGGGACACAGTCATGCTGAAATAGAAAAGGTTCTTCCCCAAACTGTGTCCACAAAGTTGAAATCATGTCCAAAATATCTTGGTCTGCTGAAGTATTGAGATTGCAACCTGAATTGAATAATCAGGAGCTCTGTCCCAATATTTTTTTCCACAGAGTGTATCTTCAAAGATTTTTCAAATCCAACATGAAGTACAGAAGCAAAACACCGGAAACTGTAGCACCATCCAAATATGTATGGACATCCTACTTCATCATAATTAGCCCTTGTCTTCTCCACCCATGAACAAAGCCAACAAGAACACCTGTCGTAAGCCTTGTTGCCACTATCCCTCCCCCAGGCTAGACTTTGTTTTAAACGCAAGACCACTGATTCTGTCCATTCTTTCTGGTGGCTCATGAAGGCAAATAAGACTCTTTCATCTCTGGAGGAATCCCTTAGGAAGGCTGTGGGTTTGAGTCATTAAACTCTCTCCCTGAGTCCAGCCAACTGACGTCAATAGCCTGATTTACCTGTTCCTCCCTTACTCCACAGAGTATTCCAAAAAAACACTCTCTGGCCCATCTGCCAATCCCAAAACCTGGATCCTCTGTCATCAGTCATGCAGGTTACAGTGCAAGACTGTGAATCGGACCAAATTCTATTAGTTCTAAAAGGAACATTCAGTTCCAACTTGGCTTGAGTCATGAGCCATGAGCTTGCATAGATCGAGCGTTTAAGTAAAATATGAGAGATGAAAGAAACATGACTGACAGGTTCTCTAAGTAGAAAAAATAATATGATTCGGTGCATCATAGGGAGTTCGCAGAAACGCACTCAGAGAAACTGCGGCTCATCTCTCATACTGAATATAAAAGACACATGTACATAAATAACAGTCCTTGTTGTTATGGCATTAGCGAATGAAACAGCTAGCGAATCAGCTAGTGTAGTGGCCTTACATGCACATAAAACAGGATGTTTTTGTTATTTTCAAGTGTGCTGTTGTTCACTGTGTTCTGTGTATAAATAGCTTCTAACAGGACCACAGAGAGAATTTAAGTGCATCCTGCATTTTAATATTTGCATCACGTTGTCTCTTCAGCCTCTCTTTTTCTGCTTCAATCGGTGCAACAGGTGGCCTACTCCATACTATACACCGTACAAGGAGGATCAGGCCGTTGTCATGGAAATAGCTTCGGCCGTTTTCTCTCTTGGGGTTTGAACTTGCTTAAACAAAAGTGTGTGTGTGCATGAGTTTATGTGTGTGTTTGGGTGTACAGATAGGTAGATAGAAGGATAATGAATATATGCATTTTAATATGTGTGTGTGTGTGTGTGTGTGTGTGTGTGTGTGTGTGTGTGTGTGTGTGTGTGTGTGTGTGTGTGTGTGT
>JBBPCW010270541.1:0-11750 GCA_037974425.1 Phenacogrammus interruptus
CGATTTCATTGCACCATCCGGGTACTTTCAGTGCACTGAATTTAGCTTGGTTTTCAGTGTGAACGCACTATGCACTAAAAATTACGCACTGTTGGACACACCAACAGTCTTTTTAAAATGTAACACTCCTGTACATGTGTTTTGTCTACGCTAACTTGTTCCCAAACCTGAGAAAAGCTAAATATCATGTTAAATACAATGTATAGTAAAACTCTGAAGTATGTATTTGGCATTTCAGCCATCACATGTTGCTATTAAGAGGTTTGCCTGCAGAAATGGGACAGAGGTTGCAGATGAGTACAAAGTGCAATATTTTTCTGTCATCCTAATCTAGGCACATCTGTTTGTGTGAGTGTGTCACAGGTGTTAATAGCAGGTGTGTTACATGCTTTTCGTGACCCATTCAAATGCAGTCTCTGGGGTGAGGAAGCCTCTTTCAGTTCCTTCCAAAACGAGGTCACAACCTCTTCAGTCAATGAGCTACACCTCTTTTAGTAAAATGATGTGGAACCTGCTGCAGGCCTTCTCATGTCCTGGTGAATTGTAGTAGATCCACAATGATAAACCGTGCTGGCAGGATTAGACATGCTGTGCCGTAACTTGTTCAGCAAGTAATTGAACTGAAACTGGTAGTTGGTAGAACTCAAAAGCCAAGCATTAGTTGGTTGTCTGTGTATATGAGGAGGAGAAGCACTTTGTCCAAGTCATGTCAGTGTGATTCATGTTTTAAATGGGCTTTTGGAAATTGTACCTAATCCACAGTTAAACTGACTCACTTAAAAAATGTGTTCATTAAAAGTAAAGTGAACGTTATGTTGCTGCACTACTGTTAGTAACAACTGTGTAGTTGTGTAACATGTATTAAAATGGATTAACAGACCTTTGTTTTTCTTGTTTCCTTTTTCTGTTTTTCTCTTTTTCTTTATTCCTCTTTCTCTCTCTCTTTCTTTCTCTCTTCCTCTTCCTATCACATTCTTTCTTCTCATAGACCCCAAGTTCCTGGACTGAGGAGACTCGGGGCAGAAGGGGGGGAGTGGGGCACAAGCGCTCGGCATCATGGGGCAGCGCTGAGCACCTGAGAGAAGTCAGTGCTTCTCGGCTTATGCCAGAACATATTCAGAAAAGTCAAGCTTATTATTGTGTGTTAAGAATACAGAGCATTCAAATGTAGTAAAATGTGTATATTACACTGACACACTCCTACAGACAGGGGATCAAATACTGTTGCTGCATATACAAAAATGTACACATGGTACAGTATAGAACAATGGAGTGAAGTGGAAAGTGGAATTACTAACTTGAATAGAGTTACCAAGGTATCCAAGGTACATGGATGTAAAGAAATACCACAGTACATCCAAGAAAAGACACAAGTAGTAAACCTAGTGACTATCAATACTGTTTGTTACTTATTCAGAATGAATAGCTGAGGCTAGCATGTTAATCTGGAACACAGCACATGTCTGCTGTTTCTCATTTCTCCTCATTCTCTGTGTCAGGTTGCTAAGCTGAGGCACTCGCTGCAGAAGCGCTCCAGACATGCACCTCCTGCTGCAGGCTTAGACCGCCCTCATCAACCCCCACCTACCATCCACATACACTCACCCGGAGCCACACAGGTAAAAATATACAGTACCTCACACATTCACTATGCACACCCTTCAGCTTGAACACTATTCTGTATGTCAGCAGAAAAGAATGCGTATGTGCATGCATGTTTTGCTTATGTTTAGTACCAGGACATAACATGTTGATGGGGTGTGTGTGTGTGTCTGTCTGCCTGCCTGTCTTCCTCTGTGGAAGCAAATTCATCTAGCAACAGAGATTTAAATAGAGTCTGACTTATCTTGGCACATGGTTTCACTGAGCCCCTGTAATTGACATTGTGAACAGAGATACTCATAACTGGCAGATTAACACCAACAAGTGACTCTTCCCATGTGGTAAACATGCTTTGGCATGTATGTTTTAGTTTAAACATTGAAATACATCATGTTTCATTCTGAAAAGCATTTCAGATATTTTAATTTGGCATGTTAGCAGATGTACATTTAGTACACCCAAAGCAAAATCTGTTTTTTTTTATTTTATTTAAAACATGTCCTCTTTAAAATGGAATAAGGACGTAACAATTGCCTACGATTTGATTTTTTAATGAAAACAGATTGTGACATCATTGTTGCAGTCTTTGATGTTGAAACAATGTACTTGCATTATATGACAATTAATAGCAAGACAATTCTCCACGATGCACGTGTTTGCATTTTTCCATTACGATAACACATTGTCACTGAGTTTCCTCTAGTTCCTCTCATTCTCACTGACACATTTCCTTTCTTTCTACATCTTTTACTGTCTCACATATTCACTGTGCGTGTGCGCGCGCGTGTGTGTGTGTGTGTGTGTGTGTGTGCGCGCTTGCAGACTGTACCTCTGCTGCCCCTCAGTAGGCTGGCTCCCAGATTGCGACGGAGCGTAGAGGGGCTTAACCTAGAGTTGGAGGGGGTCTTTGTCTCTGAATCACCAGAGGAACCACACAAGGTCAGAATTTGTGTGTTTGCATTTATGTGACTACACATTAATTCATCAATATATCATATACAAACTGGGATGTTGGGCCCCAGATATCAAGTATAACTGCAAAGAATCAATAAAATATTTACGATGAGCTTCATCAACCAATTGGGTTGGTTTTCTTTTAAAAAATAGAATTATTCTCTGTATTGTATGGAGAATAAAAAAGTTTTGTATAGAAGCATGAACGGCAAAGTTTTTGCTTGACTCTTGACTTTTGGTTTTACTCTTAGATTCTGGAAGTTCCAGATGGCCACAGAGCACCCATTCCAGCCCAGAGATGTAGCAGTGGCTCTCAGAGTGACCCTTCCCCTGGACTCCTTTCTCCTTCACAGTCCCCCTGTCCCATAACAGACTCTGGTAGGTTTTAGCTGTGGTACAGTGAAAAATTAGCGCTGTTCTTTTTTTTTTTTTCTTCAGCAGTCTGAAATTTGTCAAGGTGCTCATACAAATGTGTTTTGCTCAAACCTAACAAGCCAACTCCATCCTTTGATGGAGGCATAAAGTGATTTAACCTTTTTTGTTGTTTTTAAATCTTAGGAATTCTTGCATCCTCAGCTACAGAATTAGTCTTGTTTTTTTCTAGGCTTGTCACGCAATTTAAAAAAATGGACCAAATTAATTACAAGCTCTATGATGAAATCATCTAGATTAGTTGCACATATTTATGCTGTAAATGTATTTAAAAATGTAAATGAATTTTGGGATATGAGTGAATGAATAATTAACATTACAGACTTTCAAGATCACTTTTGGTTAATAACTGTTTCTGTGCTTTCCATGTGCAGTAATGGTTACACCAATCAGAAATATGACCTAATATAAGGAGAAAATAAAAAAGCTTCAGCAAGAACAATGATAAAACTAAGTCTATCTATTAGATGTAGTTTAAGACAATGTACAAACACGCACGGGTGTCGGAAGCATTTTAATGTGGGTGTGAGCTGCACTCGGCGTCTCAGTGTTTCACTCATATGTCACCACCTAATATAACTTTTTAGGGGCTGGTCACATATCGCGTCTTTTGCTCGCTCAAGTTCATTATTTCAAATGTGGACACGCCGCAGCTGTGCTCATAACAAAAGTGACGGTTAACAAAACGTGCCCGGTTTTTTCGGGCATGTCCGCGCCGTGTCGAGTTGAAAACATCTCAACTTTTCAGAATGCTGCAAGCGCACCGCGGGTCATTTGACAAGATTCAAACAATTAGCTTCCTTGCCTTTTCCGTTACACTGACGCCTCAGCAGGAGGAGCAGCTCATCATTGTGGTCCAGGGATTTCCTGAACTTTATGATTTGTCAAGTCCCCAAACTTAAAATAAAATATAATCCAACTGGTCTTTGTCAAGTCTGAAATAGGCTTTGAACCTCCCATTGTCCAGACAAAGCTCCTGGATCCGCTGGTGAAATTCCCATGTTTTTTACGTTTTTGAAGAATGGGTTGCAACCAAACACTGCTGCGTTTTTTTTTTTATTTTCTGCGTAAATAAATCGTGTAGCAGAGTTACAGCGAGGGTTTTCCGTTGGTGGAAATCCATCGCTGAAATTAATGGAGAGCGCGGCTGATGGTTGCTTAGCAACGACAGACACTTCTGGAGCGCAAGCGCCCGATCGCTTTTGGAAAGAAGACGCGACGCTCCTAGCGTTTTCCACTCGTTTTTAATGCACGATATGTGAACAGTCCCTCATGCTGCCTTGTTGAAAAATTTTATACAGTACATAGTTTATAGTTAGTTCATAACACAGATAATGATGAGAAATAGGCAAATAATATGCATAATCAGAGAAAAATATATTTTATTTAAATTAAAATAACCTACACAGATAGTTAGATCTTTAGAGGTGCATAGAGCCTGTTAAGCAGGACACAATGGGTTGAAGACGATGGGTAGGAGTAAACAAGTACATGTACAAGTCAAAAGTAAAACAAGAGCTTTTAAGATATTCATCACCCGAACGCAAGATAGCACTGAATCCCAAGACAGTGGAACTGCACGTGCGTAGAAGGGCACGGTAGCACATCTGGATGGGTAGCATGTTTCGACGGAACACCAGATTGGGTTAAATTCAAATCTATGATTGATATTAACTGGAGGATATATTTAAATTCTTCTTCTTTGTTTATTACATGGTACACGGTATTACACTTTATATTTTTCATGGTACAATTGTTTTAACTGTGTTGTGTTGTATTGAAACTTGTACAAGTGTACCCTTAGGATGGACTATCATGTGTTTTAAGGGAAACATGATTTTTTTATGCTCGCGTTTTAGATATGGTGGTGTGTGGGCCGTTGGACCTTTCTCCTTCCCCTCCCCTGTATATGGCCGACGCTCCCTCCTCCTCACCTCGTCCCAATAAGACCTATGCCTTCCAGAGAGAGCCTCCTGAGGGTTGTGAGAGAGTGCGCGTGTGTGAAGAGGCCTTGTGAGTGTCTCAGTTGTTATACATATATAAACAGTTGTTATACATATATAAATGTACAGATGCATCTCATGTAGGATGTTCACTTCAGGTTAAAAGTATGGAAGCAGTTTTTTAATAGTCTCAGCTTGCAGAGAACCAACAAAACACATGTTTCTACCAATGAAATAAAATTTAAATAATAAAACCACATTATTATTTAATCATATTAAAATGTGGTTTTATTATTTATAATGCCAAACAACTAAACTGTATATATTTCATGATGCCAAACAGTATTGTACAAAATACGTATGTTTTGTAATGTACTTGCTTTTCAGTGATAAACCTTTCCTCTAGTACATCATGTTTAATGGGAAAATAAGCAGTTTTAATTATTTAACAGACCTTATTTAGTTCATCAAGCATTTAGTTGCAGCTAAATGAGTGAATAGGGCTATACATAAGGTTGCAATAAAACTACCAAGAGCAAAACTCAATATGAATTAGTCTGTTATATGAATTAATCAACCATTTCAGTGTGTGTTAATGAATAAATCACCTATGAATTGTTGGAAAAAATGAAATGTTTACTGTTGCTTCCAAAAACCTGTTTTTCTCAACTTGCTCTGGCTTCCTTCTCTTTTCCCTCTCTAGTTCTCCCTGCCATGGCGATGGTCCTGTTCAGCCGTCCTGTCCTGACCCCAACAAAGTCAACTTCACTCCTCACGGAGGCTCCGCCTTCTGCCCAGTCAGCCTGCTTAAGCCTCTCCTCCCTTCCATGGACTTGCTGTTTCGTGGCCTGTCAGTCTCACCTGTCACTGGCTGCTCAAGCCAAAGCTCCGCCCCCTGTCAGACAATAATGCATACAGTGGGCAACAACACATACCTTCCAGACTCTACCACCTCAACCATTTAAAGAGGTGTGAGAAACAAAAGGGCAATGGACTGAAGCTGTTTTCCTGTGGGTTATTTCAGTGGTAGTTGTGGCACCCACCCAAGAAGAGAGTACTTTTCAGCTAACATGGAAATCAGGAGAAAAAGGAGGTGTATGACAATCTCTCAGATTGACTGCAGGAAAGTACTGTCACTCTCAGGACAAACATCCAAAAGTTTTCGTTCTGTGATCTGCCTGAACGGTTGGTCTTTAAATGCATAAGGTTAGTTAACCTTTATAGGTTAGCTTGAAGAAAAAAAAAAAACATACACAAGATAAATGATTCCTTTTTTAATGACATAGGAAGTGCCTATCTTATGTTATGGTGAATATTCAATGTATCTGATGTGATCAGAAATAATACCCTATAATGATGTCATGCCTAAAAAGAGGCTTACTAGACCATATTTAACTGAATACAGGGCAGGTTATGGTCTAATGTCTAGGTGCTACAGACTAAAGCTGTGCTGTACTAAAGCCTGTGAAGATCACCAGCACAACTCTTGTAGCTTCATTTTAAAGGGAATGGCATGTTGACGCAAATCATCAAATATAAATCCTAAAATAGTGTAGCTTCTTGGGGGGTTGTTCATCCGCTAAAATCGTTTTGTGCAAAGTATCAGCATTTTTTTTATTTGTACTATCACAGAACTGACAATCCTTTTTTTTATTCAAAGTAACTTTTGACTACAACTGTTTCATTTTTTGATTATTCGACTTTGCACTGAAGTGTGTCAGTGTGTTTCTCTGTTGATTATTTGAAATGAACTTATGAGCATTATTATAGACAAAACCAGTTGTATACACAAGTCGTTGTTACTGCCTTTGAACTGGCTTTCGTAAAACAGGAACAGCTGCTTTTGAAGGCCATACACACTGATAAGGCTTCTGCAAAATATTCACTGGTAAAAACTGAAGTAGTTCATTGAAAACTGAACGTAGCAGTCCTTGTTGCCCAGCACTGATTTCTTGTAGCAGATGTATTCTCATAGCTGTAATACCTTAGAGCTGTATTTTGCTGAATTTATTTTTGATATTCAGAGAGCATATTTTCTGCATTTTGTATCTAGATTTTCTGAACCCCTGTGCTTTTGTACAGTTAGTGTGTTATACTTGTAGCATAAGTAGAGCGCATTTAAGGTCAGGTTTATGTTTATTAACTCAGTGTGTCTGTATCAATATTTTGGTTGTGTTCTTTTTCCTTGAAGGTTCGCAGCACAAATCTAGAAATGTAAGTCTGTTTGCTCATATCGGATTCTTAGAAACCCTTTAGGGGGAGTGAAAAGAGAAGAAAAACTTGTCAGCTGTTGCTAGTGTACTGCTCAGGCCACCATTATGAGCTGTATATAACAGCTACGTTAATTGTACCGGCATGAAGTGCCATTTTAAAATGAAGAGGATGAAAGATTCAACCTTCAGTACCATTTTGTGCCTAAACCAATGCCAGACTGTATCAGTATCCCAGAGTCTCAGGACGTTTTGTGAAGTTACATTAATTTTCAGTTCATCAAATTTATAGCCTCTGATCTCCTTTTGGAAGGAACTGCAAGTGCACAGTTCTCAGTGTGTTATGGCTGACTGAACAGTGCTTCTTTGCATATTTGTTTTTCTTTTGTTTGTTCTTAAACAATTGTTTTTTGCTCTGTGTTTTTTAATGTTATTCTAGGGATGAGCAGTGATTCCAACCCCAGATTAGACAGCTGCAGGATGTTTATACCCTCAATTTATATTGTTGGATGACATAAAAGAGTTTAAAAAAAGAAGTTGGATTACTGTTATAATTATTTTACATTATTTTCGTTTCCATTTATCTTTGACAGCTATCTGCAACACTGAAGAAAAAATGGTTTTGAACACGCACATTGAAACCGGTGCTTCAGCTCAGCTTGTTTATAAGCAGTGGGGGGTGCTGGACACGTGTAGTTCTGCTTTGAGACTCTAAGGCCCGCCTTCGAGCGGATCTCTACACTCTCATTGGTCAACGTCAGCCCGGTTTCGCCCAGTTGGACCAATCATAATCCTCCACATCTGAAGACGTAGAAGTTGGAGGCCAGTGGATTGGGAAAGGGCCTCTAAATTCTTCAAGTAGCTGCCTTAATCTAATGCCCATATGAGCCAACATTGTAAATATTTATTTCTCAGTAAATGTATTTACGCCTCGTTTTAAAACAAAACAGACTGACTGCATGACTTCAGGTGGCTGAAACTGGTTCGGTTCTTTCTCACTTTGTCATAGCCTCACATCCATTGATAGAATGTCCAGAACCCTAGCATATATATAGCATTATATAGAAATGTATTTAAACCTGGTTAAAAGAAAATATAAGGCCCAATGCATGACTTTAGATTCCATGTCTCACATCCATTGACATAGGGGCCCTATAATAAACCCATGACATCAGTATAATAAGACGTTTGTGTGCTGGTTATAGAGAAACTCCTAATCAGGCATTGCGGAGAGCTTCTCTGGACCAGCTTTGGTCCTACATCTCCTCGTCTCGGGTGGGTTTTAAAAAAAGAAAACATTTCAGGTATTTTTGTACCAGGTGAACCTCCGTTAAGCCGATGCCGAGGATTATTCTCGCTTTTTAATTTACGTAACATCACCAAGGAGCCTCTACCTGGGCTGGAGCATTTTGATTAAAGACAGTACTGGTGCAAAGTTCATTTTTTACTGTTATTGTACATCAGAAGGCAGGATGCTGCAGGACACCTGATATAGTAACGCATCGAAGCAGCTGTTACACTAAGACTCAGGTTTATATGTCAGAGATCAGGCCGATCAGGAGAGAGGGAAAGCCCCGCTCTGATCCAGTCTAACAGATCCTCTCACCATCTCCCCCGTCCTGTCGGCCGGTAGAGTGGAGCGGGACACGGGATCACGGGCTTCCCCGGCCGGATCGACGACTGTGGCCATCCCGGCACTGCTGGACGACGCGATGGGCAAAGGAGAGACGAAGGGCTCCCTGTGGCAGAGCGAAAAAGTTCGATTTATCGTGTGTTTCCTCGGAGTTTTTATCTGTTACTTCTACTACGGGATCCTGCAGGAGACCATGTGAGTGACTGAACTAGGGATTACATCTTATTTTGAGTGAAAAGGTGGCGATTACCTACTGTAACCTTTAGGTTAAAGTACACTGTATGGATAAAAGTATTGGGACACACCGGTGGCCTTAAGTTGCTGGTGAATTGTTAGACATACACTATATGGACAAAAGTATTGGGGCACACCGGTGGCCTTAAGTTGCTGGTCTGTTGTAAGACATTCACTACTTGGACAAAATGATAGGGACAAACCGGTGGTTTAAATCTTATTTTAAGTAAAAGTGACAATTACCTGTTCTAACCTGTTATGTTACTTTGTGCGTTCCATTTTCATTATTATAATGAGATATTAAGTACTGATAATGAAATGATCTGTCGCTGGATGAACACAAACCAAAGCATGTGTTCTCCAATAAAAGCACATCTCTCTCTAATGGACAGTGGCATCAGGCTCCACCACAGAAACCCAATATTAGTGGGGAAATAATTATAACAAAACAGTGAATGCTCTATGCGTGAAATTTAAGACTTAGGTTCTTTAAGCTCGCTTTAAGCTCGCTTTTTCACAATTATGTTACCTGCTGCACTGTTGATTCCTGCACGTGCTAAGAAAAAAATCTGGAGACTTTGATGAAAGTTTTACTGTCCTAAAGAGGGTGCTGCTCGCCTGGAACTTCTTTTTAATGCCATGGTGGTGTCTAATTTCCAGATCCTGCCAGTGCCCTTTGTGCAAGTGTGCTGTTTCTGGTTCTCTCATACTTTAATGTGGGGGGTGCCTGGAAAAGTACTGTCTGCTTGCCTTGTATTCTTAATTCTCTACCTCAGATCTTTTGAAATCTTCGTATGTGTCTACAACTATTATTCTCAAATATTTTTTCACTGGAAGAATATGTGCGATCAAGCAAGACGCACTAATAAAAGTATTGGGACCTCTTATTTATTGAATTCAGGTGGCCCCTTACTTCCAGTAAAGGGCACTCTTTATGTTCAGCATAAAAAGACATTTTGGACGTCATGCTTCCAACTTTGTGGGCACAGCATGACTGTACCCAAAGCAAGCGCACAAAGCAAGGTCCATACAGACACTCACTACTTTTGACCATATAATGTATACAACTTGCGTAACCATGAACTCATGACCTTATTGTGTCTCAGCACGCGAGGGGACTACAGCCAGGGGGAGAAGAAGGAGAAGTTCCGTTATGCTACTACACTTGTCTTCATCCAGTGCATCATCAATGCTGCCTTTGCACGAATATGTGAGTCTGCTTCCTATGTCACCATTCCCTCTGTGTCTTTTTGGGGTTTTTTTGTACTCATTTTGATTTTTCTTCTCTGCTGAGCAGTGATCCAGTTTTTTGAGGGCTCCAGGCCGGACCACACGCGGAGCTGGCTCTATGGCGTGTGTGCTTTGTCCTATCTGGGTGCCATGGTGTCCAGTAACTCTGCGCTACAGTACGTCAACTACCCCACACAGGTCAGCTCCCTTTCTGTCTTTCTCTCTCTCTCTCTCTGTCGCACTTTCGTTATCTCTCTGCAAGTTCATGTGAATGTTTAGTGATAATTCTGGTTTATAAATATAGCCTGTTGTGAGACACAAAGATTGTTCAGTGTTCTTTACAGGATTAAAAATATTAATAATTCTTGAAGCATAAAATAAAAAATAAAGAAATAAAAGTATATAAGAATAATAAGAAATGAATGAAGGCATCGAAGATTTTAAGTCAACCTTTTCTCATTAGTTTGTTCCCTTTTTATTATTATTAGCTGTTTGGCTATCACTGTAACTACATGATTTCTAAGTTGATCGTTCACTTTACAGTGGCTCTGTTTCCAAATGTGTCCAATCTAGGATTACATATTAAAGTGCATATTTGCACATATGCCGAAATTGCACATAAAATATATGTTTTGAATATCCAAACTATATTTAACACTCCTTGTCTTGTCTTAAATGTGTTTTTGTAATAACTGGAGCCACGTCGTCTCGTCTCTCTATGTACATGTACAGTATATAGCAGAGATGACAATACAGTTGAATTTGACTTGACTTTGACTAAAGAAAATCATATTTATGTCACTGTAGCCTTGGTCACAGTTAGGTGAGTTATTTGGGGTTCTTTTCAGAAGTGCAATGTGAAATATTTTGTTTTTGTAGGTTTTGGGGAAGTCCTGTAAACCCATCCCGGGTAAGAAAGCAGCTCTTACAATCTTCTGCCCTTTTGTATACTTTAGATTAATTGAACTCTGAACTCTTGTATCTGCACATTTACCTTAAGCTTGTTTGGTTTCAGTGCAGACAAGGTCAATGTGTGGGAGTACTTTTTATAGTGATGTTCATACAGATTTTGTATTAATAATTAATCTGTATCTCTGTTCCCATAGTGATGATACTGGGCGTGACCATTCTAAGGAAGAAATATCCAATGGCCAAGTATCTGTGTGTTTTACTGATCGTCACTGGTGTTGCCCTTTTCCTCTACAAACCCAATAAGAGCTCCACCACCTCAGATGACCACGTTTTTGGTTTTGGAGAGATGCTGTTGGTTAGTTACTGCACTGTTTTCTTTAAAGTTCTTTAAAGGTTTTGCTTTCATATATTATGTATGAAACTGATTTTGTTGTACTTCAAAAAATGAACTTTGAAGTTAACATAAGTTAACATGTATAGAAAATAAAAGAATTCACAGAGAATTTAGAAACTTCTGGATGAGGTGTTTTAAAGTATGTATATATCTCTACCTATATATACCTATGTTCAAATGGTATTTCTTTTATTTATATATATTCC
>JBBPCW010270559.1:0-11748 GCA_037974425.1 Phenacogrammus interruptus
GTGTGTGTGTGTGTGTGTGTGTGTGTGTGTGTGTGTGTGTGTGTGTGTGTGTGTGTGTGTGTGTGTGTGTGATTTCTGTGTCCCTGGCACTATATTGGACTTACGTCCCAATACTTTTGTCCACTCTAGATAGATTTCATTCACAGTGCATATCAATCGACAAAGGAATTGGGACGTACTGCTGTGCAGGTCTAAGAGTGTCCCGATACTTTTAGTCTCGTCTTGTTTTAGTCAGCGAATAAAGAGACATTTTAGCAGTTTTTATATTGTAAAACACATTTAGTCTCATTCTTATTTATCAACAATATTACATGATATATTTCATTATAGTTATCGTCACATGACCAGCAATTACATTGCATCTCGTTTCGTATTAGTCATGTGATAAATGTTGATATTTAGTCATAATTTTCGTTGACGAAGGCAACACTATTTCCAGCACAAATATAGCCATATCATTTCTAAACTAAATCAGATTTCTTTGGGCACTGTTTTGGCTCACAACACCCTGTATGTATATTACCACCATAAAAAGCTTCAGAACTCTGTCTCAGACATCAGCAACCGTAACCATTTGATAGAATACCTTTCCGTGAGCTTTTAGAAACATCAGGTTCCATTGACCTTCACTGTGAACACTTCTGATTAGGCTAATGCCATTTCTGAGTTTGTCATTTCTGTAAGACTGTTGTGTAAAACAAGTTTTGTTTTATTCCCAGGTTATCTGATCATGCACCTTGCCTTGTGGGTGTTTGGGCTAGTCTTTGTGTATCTGGTCGTCACCCCGGTTCGGACGGATTTCCTCAAGTGGCTTATCAATCTGTTGATCTTTTTGTATGTCAATCGTCAAGTTCCCCCAGATTAGCATTTTATGCTACTTAATTATGAAAATATGACACACTATATGGACAAAAGTATGTGGACACTATCCTAATCATTCAAGTTCAGGAATTCTAAGCCATTGTATTTTAGACATTGTATAAAAACAAATCTCTAGTCTTGTAGTCTCTTCAATAGGACACGCTGAAAAATATTTTAATCGTCACATGATAATAGGATGCCACTCTTGAATGGAATGTTCTCTACAGTGGTCAATCTTGGTTCATTATCCGGCAATCTAATGAACGAGTTTAGATTTGGCAGATGCCAGGAGAACATCCATTACCAGAAAACTAAATTCCAGCAGTAAAGTTTGGTGGAGGTGGAATAATGGGCAGGAGCTGGATACAAAGTGAGGTCCACATAGATATGATTTGTTGAGTTTGCTGGAGAAAGAACTCTGAGACCAACCCAACTGAACACTTGTGGGATGAACTGGAATGTAGATTGTGGGCCAAACCCTCTCAGCCAACATCAGCACATTTCTTTTGAATGAAGGGGCACACACAAACACCCTTCAGAATCTTCTGAAAAGTGAAGAGTCTAGTAAAGAATGGAGGTTGCAAAGTGCAGCAATTCCATTTTTCACATCCATCGTTTTGGAACAGGATGTTCATGGGTGCAATGGTAATATGTTCACATACTTTTGGCTGGAAACTGTATACTTATATAATATTAAGGCCTAGAATCAGTTCTTATTTCACGTGTTGATGATTATCTCTCTCTTTATTTGAGATTGATTCTGTAATTGTGTCACAAAAACAGGGGAAACTTCATCGTTGTGTTCCTCGTGCTGGGGCTGCAGCTCCTGCTGGTTCGGATTTTCTTCCTGCAGGACAGAATCTCCCCTGAAGACGAGCAGAAGCCCCTCGCTATCAACAACAGGTAAGTGTTAAGAAGCAGCGAGGCTTACGAAGATTTGCATGTATCTCCAGGAGTTACTTGACCTGAGTTTCTTCAGGGTTGTTAGGTATAATCTGGGATCAATTTCTAAACATCTCCAGGTTCAGCAGATTGCTGTAGTTGGTCCAGTTAAATAACTAGCTCTCCACCAGTCATTTAGCAGTGGTGATCAAACGGTGGTCCTGTCCCGAGAATGTAAGTGAGGGGATGTACAAGGTATTTCCAACAACGTGGCTAAGACATGGAACCACAGGGGATGTGCTTCCTGTATGCTGGCCACTGAGTGGAAGCACAAGGACTGTGTTCCTAATAAAGCAGCCAGGGTGTAGAAGTACAGCATGTTTCTAATAAAGAGGCCAGTGAATTTCTAATAAAGTGGCTAAACAGTCAGCTTTTGAGGACCTGAATAAAAAAGACAGTTGGCCTCATCCTGTCCTGCTAATTACTCTTGTTTCTCCAGAAAAGCCTTCCACAACTTCAACTACTTCTTCTTCTTCTACAACGTGATCTTGGGCTTCATGAGCTGCTTCCTGCGGCTGTTTAGCAGCGCCTTCGTCAGTCTGTTGCTGGTGTCACGCATCAACCGGACCATCATGCCAAAGGGCTTTGAGCTCCTAGACATCGGTACAAATCTTCTCTTCAAACACAGACAGGGCCAGAAATCTCCCCGTAGTTCATATTTGAATTTGTTATATTTGGATTTTAAGTCAGAATAGTATTTTAGTGCCTCAGAAAATGTTCTATGCTTTTGCCAAAAATCTCATTTGAGAGACGATTTTTCTCAAAGTTTTTTTCACTCAGTATCATTTAAACACTGAAAATAGCTAATAGTTATCTCTGCTAGCTGAAAGCAGCTAATGCTAATAAAAAAAACAGCTAACACTGTTAAACAAAGGCAGCTAATGGTGGCTCATTCTGCAATCTGAAAAAAGCTAATGTGAGCTAACTTGGCTAACTGAAAATACCAGACTCTAGCTAGCTCTGCTAACTACAAGTTAGCTTCCTTTGTCATCTGATTCTTGCTGTCTTGAGGAAATGGCTACAGTAAAAAAATACATAAAACGGCACCTTGTTTACCGGTGCAGCTGAGGACCTAGTGGTTAGAGCGTTCGCCGTGCGATCAGATTCAAATCCCAACACTGCTTGTGGCACCACTGAGGTTCCCTTGTGGGTACCGTCCCACACACTGCTCCCGGGTGCCGTGTTCCTGCTGCCTGCTGCTTCACTTGGGGAATGGGTTAAATGCAGAGGTTGTATTTCGTGCTGTTCACACTGTGTCGCGTTCTCATATGACAGAATGGTCACTTTACACTGAAGGAGCAAGATAAATGCTTTAATACCGGATTGAGGAAAAAAACGGTGACATAGTTTTCATTGTACATTAGCAATATTGCAGATATTATTAGCCTGAGGATGTAAGCTATGGAATGTCAGGAATGCCAATATTAATTATATAAATATGTCATTAAATACATCATTAAATATGTCATTAATTGATTAAAATGGGAAATACACTGATAAATAATGACTTAAATGTGTCATTAAATCTTTATATAATTACTTAAATGTTTTTATTTCCCATTTTAAATAATTAATGACACATTTAATTAATTATCGTTTTATTTCCCATTTTAAGTAATTAAAGCCACATTTAAGTAATTATGCTTTCATTTCCCATTTTAAATAATTAATGACACATTTAATTAATTATTTCATGTTGGCAACGTTCTGCACATCATGAATTTATTTTATCTGTCAGTCAGACCCATCTGTGGGCTCAGCGGACGGAACAAACGCTGATCTATTTGAGACAGCCAATCATCTTGAGCGGATCAGCGTTTGTCCCGCCCTCTCAGTTTGATGGGTCTGACTGACGGATAAAATGAATTAATTAGCCAATTTATAAATTAATTGATATATTTATTGTATTTAAAAAGGAAAGCTGTTCTTTACTTCATTTGTTCATTTTGCATCTGCAGGCTACCGTACGTACATAGCGATGATAATGGCGGACCATTACCATAGCAACCCGGTTATGGTCTCTTTTTGCCACCTGCTGCTCAAACACACTGTGGAAAACCAGGCAGCTCACAGCGTTTACACACGTTTAAACAGCACCTCAGGTAACCACACACACACACACACACACACACGATTATCCTCCTGAGACCCGGCCCATTCATTTCTGTCCTTTATAGTGGACACTTTGTCCCCCTGTATCTCCCTTAAGTATCTGCATGCTGGAACAAGGACCGCAATGTCAGGACATACATGAGGAGCAGCAAACGCAGGATGTTCCTCTGCAGAACCCAAATGAAAACCAGGACCATCTCAGCTAAACTATCCAGAGGATTCAGTGTTGAACTAAAGTACAGGTTTAGTTGTCCTTGCTAGCAACAAGAAACAGAGAAGCGATACAGAATTGTATTTTTTTGATCAAAGTTCATGTGTTCTTGGGTTAATATTACTTTTTATTTTCACACAGAGATCGTCCTGTTGTCCTCTACAGTGGACATAAAATATATTCAAATAAATTTAAATTGTAAGATAGAAAATCACAAAAAAAGAAACTGTAAGACACTTTTTTTCTTCGGTTCTCAGGAGGATATTGATATTTTTAGTTTATTTATGAAAATAAATAAATTAACTTCTTTCTTCTGGGAAGGTACGGTACATGTCAGAGGTCGCGTCCGCTGGCTCCTCGCCTACACGCTGCTGAGGAATCCCAGACTCATCCTCCTGAGGAGGCGCAGAACTCCCAGCAGCGGAAACCGGGACGACCTGGCCGTCGCCTGGGTGACGCTGCAGACACAGGGGGCGGAGCCGCCAGCCACTGCCGAGTCCACTGACCCTCAGCTCTCAGTGTAGAACCCTCAGACTGAGAGGTCAAACATTTCATTCAGGAAAACACTGTACACTGAAGAGCATCTTTATCAGGTCCACCATCCCTGGAGGTCTGGACCGTCAATGAAGGATGTCAAGAGTTTTGGTATTTTATCTTCTACAGAATACATGGTTTTGTTCACCAGAAAAGGTCAGAGTTCATTTTTACAGCTGAATTTTGAGGAGGCGTCACTGCTTTTTTAATTCACTTTGTATTTTTATTCCCACAGCTCGCACATGGCTGTGCTCAATATCTGTAATGGCTTATGGTTACATATATTTTTATGTGTATTTTTATATTTTTGTACATTTATCTGATAGTGAGAACCTTGATTGGGAATAAATTACTTGAAAACGTGGTTGTCATTTGTGTTTACTGTTAGATTAACTGTTTATACTTTCAAATATCAATTTTTTTTATCATTTATTATTGTTTTATCTTTTAAAAATTCTTACATATTTTACATTTTTGGAAAATGGATTCAGCCAATTGACATTCAAGGTTTTTACTATAAGTAAAACACTCAGTTTAAGTAATAAAACCTACTGTTTAAGACTCGGGAACATCAGGAGAGGGAAGACGGAGAGTTTGGTGAGTAAGTCCTGGGCTGAGCTGAATGGATCCTTGGTAAGTTCTAGAATTTTACCTCAGGTTAGCAGCCTATGCTAACATACAACAGGAAGCAAAAACTTTAACCATGCCACACTAAACACTACAAATAAAGTATTTTTTACACTTTGCACTGGTTTCCCGACAAAAAAGAAATAAATATTTAAATTTAATAAAAGAATGAGAGAAAACCAAGCTGAACAAATGATCTAAACTCTGGGTGAAAGAGAGAAATCAGATATTACAGATGTCAGGGTAAGAATCAGAAACTAGAAACTTGATCCAGGAGGAAATCGCTGATGTAATGACTGCAAAGACGAGAACAAAATAAAATATAAAGTTATTGTGGAATCTTTATTAAAACTCTGAGAGAGACTTTAATGTGTTCAGCCAGATAGATTCTTTATTCTCTACAGAGAAGGTTCAGGGTTCAAGACAGGTGAAACCAGAGCAGTAAAACACAAGCCAGAGAGAGAGAGATGGAGCACAGAATATACAGAGAGAGAGAGAGAGACTGAGCAGAGAACATACAGAGAGAGAGAGAGAGACTGAACACAGAACATACAGAGAGAGAGCAGAGAACATACAGAGAGAGAGAGAGAGAGACGGAGGAGAGGTAAAGGAGAACCGTGTGTCTGTATTTTCAACCTGAAAATGAAACAACAGCCAGCTCTCATTTGGAAAATGGCTGTTAAACACTGAAAACAACGAATTTATATAAACTTATGAAAGTCATAAAAAAGAAAAGACTTAGCTTCAGAAAAGTAGAGAGGAGGAGAGAAACCCAAAGGTCACTGGCAGAAGCCTTTCAGGGTACAATACATTTATCAGACGCTTTTATCCAAAGCAACTTCCATTCCCTACCTACAGGGGGCAGTCTCTCCCTGGAGCAACTTGGGGTTAAGGGTCTTGCTCAGGAACCCAGTGGTGGTGCTGAAGGTAGGATTCAAACCTATGACCTCTTGGTCCAGAGCCAAGTGTCCTACCACTAGGCCACAGAATATCAAAGTAGATCATTGCGGGGAAAGTAGAGGTGGGCATAGATTAATTTTTTTTAACGCCGTTTGTAATCTTGGTGTTAATGCATGCAAGATTTTTATTTATTGTATTTTCATTAATCATTTATTTTTAAATTATTTGTAATTATTTTTGTATTATTTATTGTTTATTTGTATTGTAGTTTGGTGTGAGAATTTTGTGTTCTTTCTTTATTTTAGAAAAAATGTATTGTTCATAGTTATTATGATAAAGTATTCTTCTATTCATAACTTTACCCACATTCTGTCCTGGGTTTTAATTCATTAATAATTCAAAGGAATAATCACAAAAACACTTAAAGGACAGACAAATTCATTCAGATGTAGCAATTTAATGATGCATCCACCTTAACCCGTTTAATCCCAATTTTTTCCTGCAAAATAAGTGCATCCATTTTACTCTTTAGACTTACACACTCAATATGTTTGAAATTTTCATTTTTTGGTGCTTATGATGGTGAAAATGTAGGTTTTATACTCGGCAACAATTGTTGCCGACGGGAAACTACAGTCTAAATTTTAACAAATTCTTCAATTTGACCTGTTTACACCCACTATGTGGTACATGTGTAGGGAATGAGTGTGGAACCCCTAGACCCTCTGCGACCACTCACACAGCGCAGTGCCCCCCCCCCCGGTGGAGGGTCATCCATGCACTGAAAAGATCCAAGACCCCAAGGTCCGCCCGCCAGAAGGGCGGGTCCCACCGCAGCGGCCCCCCCCCCGCCCCCCACCCCCCCGCCTGACCTCTGATAATTTTAAGTTTGCCTGACTCTATTTTAAAAACAACAAAATATAAATAGAATAAACAGCCAAAACCTTTGTCAGCTAGCATAACTAGCACTATGGCTATGTGTTATGCTAGCGGCAACAATTGTTGCCTCTTCTTACGGTGAAGAGATGCAGGTATATAATTCTCATTAAATATTAGTAGTAGACCCTTTAGAAAATATGTTCAGAATATTTTAGTTATATCTGTTAATTAAGGGATTTTACGAACATCCTCTTGTACAAGTTTGAGGCAGACATCTCTTTCCAGAGGTGCAGGCTGGATGTAAAGGGGCGTGGTCATGTCTCCATTCACACAAGTCACATTGATGCAATTTAGGGGAGACAAGTTCTTTTAAATTTTGTTAACTTGCGTTAGCTGCCCAAAGCCAAGACAACACTTTTAGAGCTTCCAAAATAAAATAAAAAAGACGGCAACAAAAAAAAAAGTATCGGTATCGGTATTGGTATCGGCGATACTGGCTCTGTATTTACTTGGTATCGGATCAATACCAAATTTTGTAATATAGCACACCACTAATAAATATAAAGGAGTGGAGGAGTGGAGGACCCATCCCGGAGGGGTGGAGGACCCAGACGGTGTCTGATAAGCAGACTCCAGTGTCAAGCGGCTGCACATTCTCTAACTAAAAGGTCATCACCGGACTGCGGACCGGTGGACTGTGGACTCTAATCACCGGACTGTGGACCGGTATCGGTCCGTGAGTCATTTGGTCCCGGGCCGCACAGAAAGACAAAAATACATATATATTTTATTGATTATCACTTGACTCCCGTCACCACACACTGCTCCCCGGCGCCCCTTCATGGCAGAACCCCCCACTTGGTGATTGGGTTTAATGTAAAGACAGAATTTCACTCTGTTGACACTGTGTGCTGTGCTGGGGTGTGTTCACGCATGACTATAAGTGTTCATAAATTAAAATATTTTAAATCAGAATCTGAAATAATTTTTATTTAGAAAATAAGCTCTGCTTAGGTACACATGATACAGTACATCACAAATTTAGACAAACGTGCAAAAATGAGTAAAAACAACCCAAACGGGGAGCTTCTATTTTTACCCACTTTGTTTTTATTTGTATATGTACCGGCCCGTGAAAATATTGTTTTACATGAAACTGGTCCGTGGCGCACTCTGCGTCTGAGGAATATGCATGGGCGTAATTTTAGAGGTGGAAAGTAATGTATTACATTTACTAACGTTACTGTAACTGAGTAGTTTTTGTGAGTAATTCGTAATTTTAAGTAGTTTTTGAAATGTGTAGTTTTACTTTTACTCAAGTACATTTTGACCCAAGTGTTTTACTTCGCTACATTGGAAAACCCGTCTTTACTGAGTAAAAAATTAAATCCGGGAAAATACAATCGGCCTGAACTATTTTAACTATTTTAATGTAGCTTATCACTGGATGATGGCTGGTGCTGAGCAAGAGATCGAGGGTATGGAGGAGGTTGAGGACTGCCAGGCAGAGACACTGAATTCCCCTGGAAGGGATTAATCCGAAAGCGACAGAAATCATTCTCCAGCCAGTTCTTTGTGTTCAAACGCAAACAAGGTAATAACTTCATCACGCAATGCAAAATGTCCCTGCTCAGTTGTCTTTAAAACGTTAGTGTCCTGGGCTCTCGTTTATAAAACTTGGCTCCGCCCTCGATATGCCCCCTTCAACCATACATGGTAAATGAAAATCATCTCATGAATATGCAAACCTGAAAAATGACATAATGGCGGGGGAAAGATAGAACATTTTCAAAACCGAAATAGATGCTTGTGGGTGACACACACACACACATACGCAAATTCTGCTCACCGCTACAATGATTTTCTGGAGGGTAATTTAAAATTTTTATACAGTACAATTGTATGACAATATTCGGTAAATCTAAATAGAATAAGTACAAATAAGTGACTTGCATAGTAAGATTTACACACTTTAAATTGTTCAAGCATAAAAACAAACAATAAAATCATAAATCTTCAGAAATCATAACTTAATTAAAAGTATAGCTGTAATAATATGGATTTTCATAACAGACTTTTCTTTCATAAATTTAATAGTATTATTTTGTAGATGAAACACATTTTAACTACATTTAATAGAATTAATTTTAAATACTGACAGTTTTTTTCATACATGTATTACAGTATTGTTTTGTAAAGGAAACACATATTTTAAATTATATTTATTGGAATTAATTTTATATACAGACAATTTTGAGAATATTTTAATAAACAGTAATTTATTTAAAACTTTACATGGTCATTGTTTCAGCGTAAAACTTAATAAAACATCTTCATTGGTTGCATAAAAGGTCTCCTAGAAGAGTCCTCTTTTCTGCATTTGGGTCTTACAGGGTTAAGTACAATAGTCACAATTAATACACATCATACAAAAACAACAGTATAGTCACTGCTTGCTCAGATGTTTAATAAATATGATGAAATATGATCTTAGAGATTTACAATCAGCAACAATAACATCGTTCTTAGTCACACAGACCTCACACAAGCGCCCTGTTTATTTATGTATTGTCTAGCGTAGCCGATGCACAGACTCTCTGGTTTACCTCCAGGAGCGGTGGGGAGGTGTCTCTCCCGCGGCAGGCATTAAAAGTGTAAATTAAATTAAGATTCAAGTCGAATTATATATTTTACTATTATAATTCACTATTATAAATGTGTGACTGAATATGTGAAACTGAATGTATTGTGTATTACTCACCAGCACAGGAATTATTATATACCCTTTTCTTTTACTTCTTTCAAAATATTCGTGCGCATGTGTCAGAGTTTGCGTACATATACGCAAATTCTGCCGTAAAGTTTCTTCCATAGATCGCAACGTATGCGTAGGAAGAGGCGTACGCATATTTTAGATTCCGTTTTTTGCGTATGCAACGTTATAAATGAGACCCCTGGACATTTTGAGAAGTTCCACCTGCACCTGACTGATCTATAAACTCTATTATTGCATGGTGAACACTGAAGAATATATTTGTCCCTGATAAAATTACATATAAACGTCTTACTGCTTGTGCTGAACGGTTCTCTCCTGAATCAATTGTTTATTTCCTGTTATTCTTATGAGAGTGTTAGGGATAGTTGAGAAATTCTTTTTTCTTTTTTTTCTTTTAATTATTGTTTGTTAGAATATTACTGAGAGATATAAAACTACCAATTCCTTTGTTCATAATTGTGAAGTGTGTATTTAACCACTAGGGGGCATGCACCTGACGCAGTTTAATGTAAATATCACGGACAATCTCTCATTAGACAGTCGGGTGGAAGTGATACAGTTTTCTGACTGACCGACCAGTAAAGACCTAATATAGAAAAAACTAATATAGAAATATTGAACTATTGAAATTATTGTTTATCTTTGTAATTTGAACTATTTCATCAGTAAATATTTATAAATGAAGATTCCTGAGTTTGCCAGTACAAGCGGAGTACCCGAGCAGATTAGACACTCTTTAAAAGTGGGGTAGGCTGTGAGAACCTAAACATCTCGATTGGTGGAGTCTAAATGCTTCAGATTGGTTCACCTAACCTCACAAAACCCTCCTGAAAAGGGGCCCAACGTGAACGCCTCCCTTCAACCCCAAACCCTGCATAGAGAGGCCGAGAGAAGGTGGTGTGGACTGTGTGCAGGAGGGTCATCGTGTCCGAGACGCAGTAGAAGGACACAGTTCCTGCACCGTGATCCACATACACTCCTACCCTAGAGGAGGACGGGGCTAGAATCTCAGTCTTTATGTTGTTGTGCCAGAATGAGAGAGTGGAGGAACACTCCAAACTCCAGGACTGATCATTGCGTCCAAAACTGCAGTCTTTCCCCCATCCTTTCCTACAAACCTCCTCATACGAGACTGCTATGGACAATAACCCCTTTTCATTGCTCCACTCCACCTCCCAGTAACAGCGTCCATCAATGCTCTCCTTACACAGCACCTGTGGCCAGGAGTCAAATCGCTCTGGACGATCGGGGTATTGCTGGACCGCCCAATTGTTCCTCACCAATCTATCGTCCTCTGAAATAACGAGAGAGCGATTTGCTGTGTTGGGATCCAGAGTCAGCTGCTGGAAATCTTCCAAAAAGAGGAAATGAAAATCCCTTAATGCACTTCAATAAAAATGTATTTAGTGTATTTAGGTTTCCTACCAAAATGACCATCATTAATCATTGAGCCAAAATGGTAAATATATTAGAAAGAGCTGTGTATTCTCAACATACAGTGTAGAAAATCTTCTCTTGTGTGTGGCTCCGAGGGTAAAACAATCCGAAGTGCCGCAGCTGTGGAGAAACAGAGTGGTCCAACAAGGTCAACGAAGGAGAACATGTAATACTTTTCAACGAGAAACTTTAAAGCTGCATTTCCATAAGAAAGTGATTATGCTGCTTAAGCAATTCCCTGTTATCACTGGTTTTTCTGTGGTGTTCTAGGTTGTTGCTAGGTGGATGCTGCTGTACACCCTAAAGCAGCGGTCCCCAGCCTTTATTTGGTTGTGGACCGGTTTTAATATCAGAAACTATGTTCACGGCCCGGCCTTTAAGGAGCGGCAGATAAATATACACTACCGGTCAAAAGTTTTAGAACACCCCAATGTTTCAAGCTTTATTTAATTGAATTTCAAACAGTTCA
>JBBPCW010270588.1:0-11748 GCA_037974425.1 Phenacogrammus interruptus
AGTAAGACAACATGCATAAAGAGGATGATGTGGACAAAATACTCATTTGCCTAATAATTCTGCACTCCCTGTAGAGTATTGGAGCCATTAGAAGACATGTGGCAGACTCAGGCCCTACACAGTACTGCAGAGGCTGCCTCATTAAACACACCTAA
Source organism: Phenacogrammus interruptus (assembly GCA_037974425.1). Taxonomy (NCBI): domain Eukaryota; kingdom Metazoa; phylum Chordata; class Actinopteri; order Characiformes; family Alestidae; genus Phenacogrammus; species Phenacogrammus interruptus. The sequence continues at coordinate 156 of JBBPCW010270588.1, forward strand.
ATCTACTCATAAGTTAATGTGTGTAGATATACAGTAATGAATATTGAATCATAAACTACAATACAAGTAAGGATCGAAGAATAAAACATCGGCCTGCGCTGGTGTGTGCAGATGACCTGCTCTGTGACAGTTGCGCTGTGTACACCGTTTCATGCAGCGTTTTGATTGGCTGGTCAGTAAACGTAGGCTGTAGAAGGGCACACACACCGAGATGGTCGTCCTAAATTTCTGACATAGTTAGAAAATAGGCATTCTGCATTCGGTCTTTGATTGTTGTGATGACGGCTGCCTTTAAACCTCCCTCACAGTACGGGGTGGAACCACCATGACCAAAGAAATTTGGGACAGCCCAAAAAGTTGCTATGCAAATGAAATTATTATTATTATTATTATTACTATTAGTAGTAGTAACCCCGGTAAGTATAAGCAGAAATCCAGTAGAAATCATCCACAGGAATAACAAAATAAAAAAAGGCTGTAGGGTAAAAGACAACAGCTATTCACACACAAAAAGCACAAGCGATAACTACCAGGCAAAGTAGACACTTACCAGGTCCAGAAAGGTGCTTTGATGTCTTGCAATGGATCTGTACACATCAAGGGGCATGGAGACCCTGGACTGCTCTGTGCTCTGACGCTCTGCTACAGGGTAAAGAAAGAAATATTTGGTTATTTCAAGAAAGTACAAAAGCATACACAATATCATGTACTATCCCGGAGGAAGACACGCACACAAACAAGAACAGTACAAAATATAGCACAAGACAAATACAAATATTAAAATACAACTATAAGCACATACGGTTGACACTGCCTGGTCTGTGAAGCATTAAAAGGCACAGCCACAGTCATTAACCCTTTGTGGCACATATCCGTGCTGGATGGTAAATTGTCACACGGCCAAACACTACTTATTTGGAAGCTTCCCCGGTTTGTGTTTATGCTGCAAAAATGTCTTTTACTTTATGTCTTCGAAAAAAACACAAGACCTTTGAACCTGGGAGAACTTTTAGGATAGCCTCTGCCCACAAGTGGGTGGGGAAAACCCACAGAGGGAGGGGCTCTGGAGAGTGGCGGCGCTCCGAGAGAAAGAGCAGCCAACAGTTCTAGACTGGTTTACACCGTTTATATTTACTGAAATCAGAGTTTACTGATACACTGAGGGTTCTGACGGTAAATACCAGTTCTAGACTGTTTTACACTGTATATATTTCTTAAGGCTCAACACTCACCACTGCAGCTTCTTAAGTGGCGATAAACAATGTAGCCCACTGTGGCTCCCACAGACAAGCCTGCAGCCAGAGCCACCTTCTTTCCAGAGCTCAGGCTCTTCCATGGACCCTCTCGTACCGCCGCCATTAGCTGAGCTGAGTTGAGAGAATGACCCCACCTGCACAGACAAGGATTTCACACAGTAGCGTTAATCTTCATATACTGAATTCACTGAAAGACATTTTTCTTCAGCTTGCATCATGTAATGTCCAACATGGGTCTTCTGAACTGTGCCATGCAGAGAGAATGGAGGAAGGGAACACCTTAACATGTTGTGGGTGAATCTGAACACTGAACAATTTTTGTTTTTTTAAGCAATGCTGTATTTTAAAAAAACAACAAATGCAAGATGTGCACCCCCATACAACATGTTAGGAGAACAACACCTCTGTTGGAAGTACAATAATAAACAGTACTGAGCAAAAGTCTAGGGTCACCCTCACTTCATATTTCGCTTCTAGAACAGTTCTCCAGGCTTCCTGAAGGACTTTCAAAGACTCCTATTTCCAGCCCAGTCCCTGAACCTGACCAGTTTCAGAAGAATATTTAAATATTTAACAGTCGGTTAAAACACACCGTGACCTACATATGAATCATTCAAGCTGAAGAAAGGCCATCTAACTGAAGTCCTGAACCAGTGAAGAAACAGGAGCAGGTGATTCCAGATGATCAGGCGGTGATCAGTATACTGGTGGTGCTGAATGCTTGGAACTCCTTTATTTAGGCTCCTTGTATCTTTAGGCACTTTGCAGCCAGTCACAATAAATTGTTTGCATCCATTTAATCTGCTCAACATGTTGAGATAAGACAGTCTGAGAGGCATAAAATAGTACTTTTACACAAAGGTGATTCAGGTGATTCAAATAAAAATATAAAGAAGTGAGGGTTCACTCGAGACCTTTGCAGAGTACAGTATAACATCAGACAAAAAACAATCACAGTACAAACATAACATGGTTGTTTTGGCTCAGGCTTCCATTCACATGGATAAAGCTCTTTGGAAATCACATGGGCTCATACCTTAACGCTGCCAATGCATCTGCCTTCCCTTTAAAGCACAGGCTAATTTCATACACACTATGCGTTTACTGAACAAGAGAGGCTTTGTGACAGTAAATCAGCAACTTAAAATTACAAGCGAACTGCAAAGTGGTTGTTAATGGGCTTTGCTGGCTTACTGTCCATAGGATAATGGTATGGGTATTGGGGAGGGGGGGGGGTTATGGAGCTCTCTCACCCATACACACCACACCATGCAGAATGGTTCTCACTGTGAGAGGAGGGCTGCAGGACTGTAGCTGAGAAACACAGGGGACTTAGAAACACCAGAATCCATCTTCACTTGACTCGGTTAACGTTCTCTCTCTCCCTCTCTTGAGCAACAACAAGAATAAGTACACATGTAGAATATAATTATACAGTGACCAGTGATAAGGTGTGAAACATTTTCAGGATCACCTAAATGGGAAAAAACATTTGCAATACTAACAGTGAATCAGTCTTCTTACCCGCATACACTTCTGTTCAGGACAGACTAAAGTCTCTGGCTGAGCAATATATGGTCTATTAATTGTTATTGTGATAGTCTCTGCAATACTAAAGCTGCAAAAGGCTGCAACATGCAAATGAGCCTCTAACCAATCCGTGTTTTTGATCCCAGTTGATCAGAGCTCCAGGTGAGTTGCTGGGTGTTTTGATGAATCAAGGTTTTCAAGAAGTCCAACAAAAGTCGAATTATTTAAGCCAATTTTAACTACTAATGCTTTAAAAAAATGCCTGTATTCTACATTTTTTTTTCTATTTGAGAATTCATCATAGTTCATTCTTACATAACCATTTCCACACCTTTGTTTGCCCCGTAGAATTAAACAGGCTGTTTTTGCACCTTTAAGACAGAAATATGTAAATGATTTATTTTCTGATTGGCTGAGAGGAGTGGGTGGGAGAGGGGAGAGAGCTCAGCTTCTGGATGGCCTGGTGGATGAAGTGGTTTGAAAGTCTGCTTATTCTTACAATAAGAAGTTATATTTAAATACGAGACTTCCACAAGATTTTGGAGTTTCTGTAGAAATTTGTGCCCATTCATTCTGTAAAGCATTTATGAAGTCAGACACTGATATTGGACAAGAAGACCTGTTCCACAATCTCCGTTCCAGTTCATCCCAAAGGTGTTGGATGGGGCTGAGGTCAGGGCTCTGTGTGGCCAGTCAAGTTGTTCCACACCAAACTCATCCGGCCATGTCTTTATGGAGCTCGCTTTGTGGACTGGGACACAGTCATGCTGGAATAGAAAAGGGTTCTTCCCCAAACTGGGTCCACAGAGAGGAAGCACAGTGTTGTCCAAAATTACTTGGTTTGCTGAAGCATTAAGATTGCCCTTCACTGGAATTTAGGGGCCCAGCTCAAACACCGATGCCCCAGTAAATTTGTGCATATAATGTATCTTGCCTATATCGTGCAATCTATTGAATGGAATTGCAACATGCAACAGTCTAATCGCAAAACTGATATTTTGTTCATATCGTGAAGCCCTAGACCAGCTAACTTAGCTTCCACCAAACCTTCAGGCAGGGTTTAACAACTCGTCATCCCAGAGGTCTGTCATGGACTGTTTTGTATTTTAGGATAGATAAACTTACCTGTTTTGTATTTGTATCCTTAAGAAGTCAGCAGCTTTCTTTAAAAAAAACCCCACAAGGATACGCAGCTTTACACTAGGCTAGCAGCTCCCAAAACAAACAGAAAATGAACAGCTAATGCTAATGCCTGAGGAGAACATTACTTAGCATTATTGTGCAAAAAATTGTGCATTTTTTTGTGCAATTTTTATGAAAGAAGTACCAGAGAGAAAAACATGAGGAGCTCAGAAAGGTCATATTAGAGTCAGAAAGACACAGACACATTCACTCGCACACACTTTCACTCAGAGGGCTACCATACCTGAGAGTGGTCTCTAAAAGCTTGTAGTTATCTAGCACCAGTTATTAATCCCGTTATACAGCCCGGTTTTCGCCTTGTTTACCCCGGGAACTCGTCTGGAGCAGCAGAACCCTTCCAGAGACTATGTAGACGAACGATTCCCTCATTGAACCGACTCTTTTCAACCGGCATAACTGACTTGGTTCAACTGACTCGGTTTTCTTGATCCGTCCAGTCTCTTGAAACGACTTCCGATCAGGTAAGCGAAATGTAATCTACACCTGTCTGTTTTATGTGGTAAAGAGAAAATGTATTCAGGGTTACTGCTCGTAATGAGATGACTGATGTTTTGATCAGAAATTACCACCTGCTTCTTCGTTCCTCCGGGTTTAGCTCTTTTTTTCGGGGACATGAGGAAGAGGAAGTGCGTACTGTGTACATCCACTTGTATATCATGTCTGACAAAATCAAGGGGCGAAAGCAGCAAAGTTTAGCTCTGTCTGAGTAATCTTTGTCGGACCCTCCTAATGATGACAAGGGGGCGTGTCCGAAATAAACAGCGGGCCCTGAATCAGAAAGACGACCCGTTATTGTACGATTGCGTATTTTCTGACTGGGCACGGCCAGAAACTTTTACCAGAGCGGAACCAGTTCAACAATCAGGTTATACGGGTTATTAATTGCTTGTTCGCACGCAATTTACACAGATTTTTAAGTACAGTCGCGCTACTTTTTCCAAGGTATCCTATTTTACACCCTTATTTCCAAATAGATTAAATTAATCTTTCTTCTCAAACACCACAACACCAAATTGCAGCCTAAAGTTTTTTTGACTTGAACATTCTTGCCATATCCTAAAACTAGTCAGCACATTTGCATATCTGTACTTTTTTACTTGAACGTTTTTGCACTAAGAGAATTGCACCTTCGTTGTACAGCTGCTACAATGACAATAAAAGAGATTCTGATTGTAATTAATTTCCCATGATGAGTAAAATATCCCTTTTACTCACAATTATACCCATCAGTTGTTCCAAGCACTCTCTAACACATAATAGCTCTCTGGTTACTTGACACTGACTTGAGACTGAAACATCAGACCCAGTAAAATGGATTGAGTAGAACTCTGTATTGAAGCACCCTAAGAATCAAAGCTTCCTACTAGATTTTTCACATTATTGTACTAAAAAGATGGTTAAAGCAACAATGTTTAAATTGTTTTTTTTTTTTATTGTTGTGAACAGGTGCAGCAGAGGATTATCAATGTTTCTTTAAAGATTAAACTGCATTAAACAACAATGGCATGTGGTCAGTCTGTTGAGTCTCCTCCTGTTACTATGGGGTAAGGCTTTATATCAGAAACGTGTTTAGATGTTGCTAAAAAGGCATTTAGATTGGAACTAAAATTAAACTAATCATTTCAAGAAAAGTAATTTACATACTTTATTTCTTGTATGTTACAAGAAAACTTATTGAACAAATACTGGCCTGTAATAGTTTATAGATCTTATACTGCCTCTGTAATAATGGGTGTGTATTCTGTTAAAAAGTGTTTATTATACTAATATATAATCCTTTTTTTTAATATATATATCATGGCCTATAACAGTATGAAGTACCACTTGTGGGGTGTAGGTACAATATATTAAGACAGCTTCAAGGTTGCCAGTGTTCAGTGTTCAGTGATCAAAGATGAATGTTAGTCTTGATGTTCAGTTTGTGTTGTTTGATAGTGAGGACTGCTTTGAAGAACACACCCACTCACTCAGATCCTCTCTGAGAGAAAGACTAAAGAAGAAGTTCCAGGACCTTGCAGAATCCCCTTCATATGTTCCAATGAAACTATATTTATTCACGGAAAAGAATGAGGGGACCAAAACTGAACAGGTGTCGGAAGGCCTGAAATACACCACTGATGAGTTTCTTAAAGATAAGCATGTAGTCGAGTATGACGAGCTCTTCAAGCCATGTCCCTTCACCAACAAAGATGTCAGGACTGTTGTGATGAAAGGCGTGTCTAGGATTGGTAAAACAACTGCTATAAAGAAGTTTGTTTTAGACTGGACAGAAGACAAAACACATCAGGACATCACTTTTGTTCTGCCCTTTAATCTCTCAGAGCTGAGCTCTATGAAGACCAAGAAAATCAGCCTCATTCAACTTTTAGGTTGGTTCTATCCAGAGTTGACTGACTTTGAGACTCTCAGACATGCTAAAGTCCTCTTTGTGCTTGATGAGCTGAACAAGTGCGGACGCAAACTGAACTTCTGGTGCACAAAATCTTGTGGTGATCCAGCAAAGGAGTTGTCGCTGAGTGCACTGCTCGTCAACCTTGTGAGGGGGGATTTGTGCCCAAATGCCCAGATCTGGGTAACATCAAATTCAGAGGAAGCTGATTTTTTCCCTAATAAATATGTGCAGCGAACTGTTGAGATTCAGGGTCTGGATGATGTAGAATGGGAGGATTACGTAAGAAGAGTTACTGGTGACAGTAGAGCAGCGGAAAGATCAATCATCCATATGAAGTCATCGAATAGTCTGTACTTCATGCGTTCACAGCCACTGTTTTGTCGGATTGCTGCCAGTGTTTTGGAAGAACTGATGACAAACGCCTGTAACACAGAGCTACCGGTGACTTTAACAGAGATCTACACACATTTCCTGATCATCCAGATGAGAGGCAAGGCTTTCAATGGGAAGGCTGAGGCAAAGCCGATGAAGACAGATTTTGAGGAGATCTTAGAATTAGGCAAACTAGCATGGCATACCCTTGAGAAAGGCACTCTAACAGTTTTCGAAGAAGGTCTGCAAGAGTGTGATGCAGCCATGTCAGCTGCAGCTCGCCTCTCTAAGAGTTGGCCCTCCTTTTTAGAAGAGGGTGAACAAAGTCAAGGGAAGGCATACCACTATGTACACCAGAGCATCCAGGCATACCTTTCTGCACTGTATGTGTTTGTAAAATATGGGCCCAGCAAAGGTAATGTGTTCAAATGCACAAACAAAGCAGAGCCACCACCGAAAATTCACAGAAAAGCTGTGGATAAAGCTTTGAGCAGCAAGAAAGGTAGATTCAATTTGTTCCTCACCTTCCTCCTTGGAATATCTGCAGGTTCCAGCTACAAGCACTTGTCTTGCTTTCTTCCTGATACCTGTCAAAAAGAGAGCTCAGAGACCATCGTCCCTTACATAATCAACAAAATTGAGAACAGCTCATCACTAAATGTATCAGCTAATCTCATCCGCTGTCTTGATGAACTGGATGTGTCGTATCCTGTCGGCAAAAATGAAATCCAGGGTCCACAAAAAGACACCACACCCTCGGAGTGGTGTGTTCTGGCGAAAACCTTGCTGAGCTCTGAGAATCAGCCGAGAATTTTGGATATTAGGGAATATTCCAACCCAGATGAGGCCTTTATGAGATTGTTGCCGGTTATCAAGTCCTCTGCAGTTCTTAGGTAAGTAATGATTTGCGAATGTGTTATCCTCCTGCACTGCAGATGCACCTGTCCATTGAGAAATTCATGGTTAGAGCACTAAAACCACATATAATGAGCAAGTGTTCTCCTTCTGTAAAATACAGGAACCAGTTTTAGAGATGATATTTACATTTAGGCATTTAGCTGACGCTCTTTTCCATCAATGCTCAAGTCCACATCAGTTCCTCAAACCTGTAAAGCTAAACTTAAATCAACGTTTACTATTCAACTAAGTTACTGTGGCTAGGTACACCGAAACAACACCTGTCAACAAAAAGTCAGAATTTAAGACAAAAGTAAGGAAGGGATGGGGATGAGAGTTCTGTTTTTGTTTATTTGCGGGGGAGAAATAAGCAAGCAGAAATGAGAGACATAGTCACCAAGATGGTCCGTGAAGAAGTGCGTCTTCAGGCGGCACTTGAAGATGGCGAGGGACTCGCAGATCTGATTGGAAGAGGGAGTTTGTTCCACCACTGGGGGGGGCGAGACTGAGAAGAGTCTTGATGCAAGTCTCCCTCTTCTTTTGAGCAGTGGAGGCTCAAGTCAAGCCATGCTCCAGGTCCTGAGGGAGCGAGAAGTGACACTGCTTGATCAGTGCTGTTATGTTTGGGGGTGCAAGTTCATTCCTGGCCTTGAAGGCAAGGGTTATGCTTTTGAATTTAAGGCGAGCAGCCTCAGGGAGCCAGTGAAGGTTCCTTAGTAAAGGTGTGTGAGTGAACGTAGGAACATCGCAGTTACATTCGGAATCAGCTGAAGTGGTTTTGTTACTTTCAGTGCATCCTGTTTAGTTTACTTAGTTTACTTGCCTGAATGTTGTTGGCATAAATCACAACTAGTTAAACAGTAATTACGTCTGTTCACAGTTCACTCTTTGTTACCCATAATTCTATGAACAAATAGCATGGGCTGGAAAAGCTTTTACAGATGATGCTAAACCTTATATTTGAGATGGCACTTTTTTCCTGGCACAGACTCTGTGAATGTTCGGCCCTGACCTGGATGTTGCTTGCTTCTGCTCTGAGATCACCATCCAACATCATCAGAGAAATCGACATAGAGGATCATTTAATCCATGAAAGCAACATTCACTTGCTGTCCAATGGTTTGAAAAGTCAGTACTGCAAAGTCGAGATCCTCAGGTAAAGTATCAAAACATATTTGTAAAATATATCTAAAAAATAGCACAACTCACCAGTGAGCAGCATCATTTTATCCTATTGTTGTTTTACATTAATCACATTTGCATTTCTGTAGATTTGAAAATGACAATAGCTAAAAAAAAAAAGCATTTAAAACATGTTTATTATACATGACGTTTAGAGAAGTTTTGGGTAAACTCTGTTCTAGTGTATCAAACTGGCAGCCTATTGTATGGCCCAGTACCCATGAAGTAGCTGTCAGTTTCAAAAAGGTTAGTGACCCCTGGTGTAAAGGAATAGTTTTAACATCAGTTTCTGCTAATAAGCTACCATTCTCTCTTTTGCTTGATGTAATGAAACCAATCTTTACAGCTAAAGGTATAAAGCTACTGTTCCTTAACTGCATCTACTGTTTCACCTCATGTGATGGACTCATGTGTGTAGCATGTTAATAATTGATAAAAACTTCCTCATCCTTTAATCATTTATAACCCATATATACTACCTTGTACAATCCACTCCTATGAATATATCCTAAATAAATCGTTATCTAATAAAATTTATTATTAAAAATAATTTGCAAAATTGGCTTTAAGATTTTCCACATATTCAGGGAATGCCTGTTTTAGTTTGATTGAAGTCAAGACTTTGGTTCTCCTTTACTCTCCAGTAATATAGTTTGAGGCAGGAGGTATGTGTAAAATCTCAAACTAATGAAAAAGCATGAAACAAAACACTAACGTTATGTTCCATATACACCATTCGTAATCAAAGTGCTTCATGTCTTTTACTTTAAATCAAAACCAAATAAAACAGGCATGAGAGCCAGAACTATAGTTTTCATAAAGGAGACAGGAGAGAACCAAAACACTGTGTTGGTTGACCAACAACAAAAACAGAACATATACAAAACCCACATCCCAACAACCAATGACAAAGCAAACACTAACAAAACACAGCTGACACTAATAAAACCAAACCCCCATCATCCTCCACAATACAAGTCCCCAACAGAACACCCAAAACCAAAAACAGAAAAAGACTGGCCTCTAGTGGCCTCCTGCCCTTACAGTACCCAGCCCTGACAGCCCACGTTTTCTTTGGTACTTGCTGTCTGTTTCTTTGGTATAAGCAGATAAATACAGTAATAAATTCATTTAATGTACAGTAATAAAAATAATTCTGGACTGCAGCGTCACAGGGCAGCAGCCAGAAGAAATAAATAGTGTTCTCTGATTGTCTAATTTCAAATCTCCTGCCTCCGAGTACAGCAGTATTTCAGCATCCCAAGTTCTCTCCACAGTACCAAAACATTTATAGTTATTTTTTTTATATGGAAATGTAGCTGAACTTACATGAATATTTATGTTACAAATGTAGTAAATTATATGTATATGATTAAGCACTAAAATGCATGAAAAATTATGTATTGCCATGACAAAGGCTGTGATGTCCGGGCCTGCTGGTTGTTTATGTTTGGACGAAATGCTCAAACATAAGCACAAGGACGAGGGGGCGTGGCAGGCGAAGCCTGGGTGTCACAACAGCCAACAAAAGGATATAAGCAGTTTCCACGAAAATGTATGAGTTCGGTTCTCAGAAAAAATCTGCGATTAACTGAAACAGCGAATGCTGACCGTCGTTAAAGCTGGGGTTTACTATATATACTAACTAGACAATGGAAACACCTGAGCAGGATAGGAGACAAGAAGAAGGCAGTAACCAAGGAGCTTCCAAAGCAACAAAGCATATTGGTTTAGATTTTTTTCTATATCTACTGTAAAAGGTGGTACAAATGGGATGTTTTCTACAGCACCGCTGTACTTGCCTGAGGCTTGTTGCTACTGACAACTGCATTTGACTCAATAAAAGTGAATTTCTGTATGTGTTTTTAATTCTTATTGTCTCAAATTCTCTTTGTCTTTTTAAGGACACCACATAATCATTATGATGGTAATGGAGAGCCTGACCCTCTGATTTCAGCTCTTCTAACTAACTCAACGCATCTAAGAGAACTTAACTTGAGCAATTCGTTTGGTGTAAGTGACAAAGTAGTGGAAGACCTGACCAAAATATTAGTGGACCCTGGATGTCATCTGGAGAAGCTTGTGTAAGGAAGCACCAGATCAAGCTGTGTCTTACAAACTACCCAGAGTAGGAGTGGTGGTGGTCTTGAGTTTTTTGTTTGTGTTGTTTGTTGGTTAATATAATATATAAGACCATCCAAACAATGAAAAAATATCTGGAAACCTTTTTTTTCACCATGAATGACTTGAAATATGTTTTCTTTTGTCCTCCACAGCTTACGAAACAACAGCAGACTCACAGCCGGCAGTTTCAAGGCCTTGGCTAGAGCTCTCCAGAGCAGTACTTGCCATTTGAAGGAACTAGATTTGAGCCACAGTTATACGCTGCGAGATGAAGATGCAGTTCCACTACTGTGTGAAGGACTTGAAAAGCCTTGCTGCCAAATTAGAGCTTTGAAGTCAGTTGCAAAAATAGTGACAGTCATTAAGCCCCTTCACATATAGCAATTACTATAGATTTTTCAAATGGTCATGTAAACAGCATGCTCAGATCAGAACATATTTCATCAATATTGCTATTAGGGCTGGCCGATTTGGCCTAAAATCAAAATCTCAATTAATTGAACATTTTAACTCGATTACGATGATTGAATTAATGATGATTTTATTTATTTTTTATTTTTTTTGCCCTCATAGTTCACTGACAAGTTGCTCAGTTGTCTCAGTGTTTAAGCTCTCCGTGCTCGAAATGTCGGCGGAA
>JBBPCW010270632.1:0-11746 GCA_037974425.1 Phenacogrammus interruptus
TTCTGTTTTTTTGTGTGTGTGTGTGTGTGTGTGTGTGTGTGTGTGTGTGTGTGTGTGTGTGTGTGTGTGTGTGTGTGGTTGAGGCTGAAAGGCAGAGAAACACATTGGACAGGTTGTCATTCCAGTTCCAGTTTTAATTTTATTATTGCAGATTATTATAATTATTCTAGCACTAACTCCATTATTATTACATTATTATTATAGTTATTATAGTTGTTGTTAACAACAGCAAAAACAATAATAATTATAATATTGTTTGACCTGTGTAACGATAGTTTGTTAAATTATTAATTTCATTAGAAGAAGTAATAGTATTATTAGTTAGTAATTAGTAATAAAGTTATATGTGTTTTCATTATTACTGTTACTGGATATTTATGCTACATTTTGATATCATACTAGGAATATTAGTCTTAAACAGATGAATATATACTCTTCTATCGTTTCATAGTTTTATGATTTATATTTGGGAGTCTCAGCTCGTACTGACCAACACTGAGCAGAAACTGTAGTTTTCCTGAGCCAAAACAAAGTCAAGATGTTCATCACAGGAATCAAATGGGTTATTGAGGTCAGTTACGACTAATGCAGAGTTAGTTCTAAATCTGCATTAACTACAGGATTGCAGGGGTTAAGCTGAGCATGTGGTCATTAAATGTCAGAGCTCAGTTTCACCGGAGATCTGTCTAATGAACAAAAGCTGAGGAAAGCACACATTCGGTAAGAGATCTTCATCCTACAGCATCTGGATTGGGGTCATTTTTAATCAGGGATCTGTTGGCGGTTCTTGATGTTTCCACTATGATTTATTTTCAACCAACGATATATACAGGTATATCTTTCATTGTAAACGCTTTACTCGTTGAATAGCCAACCAAAGAATACCTAATAGTTTTCACATTAATTTTACATATTTTTCTAAAATGAATTTTAAAGGAAATTTACATTTTTTGTGCCTCAATTCATAAGAAAAAATTAAGCATAAATGCGTACATTTCTTAGAACACAATAACTTCTTAAACTTCAGATTATTGATCATATTAAGGCTTTTTATTCACATATATTTTATTCTAAATAATATATAATATATATATATAATATATATAATATATTTTAGTATTTTATCATAAATAATTATTTGTAAATTATGAAAGTAATGTGTAGTAAATTCTGCATCCTTAACGTTTCTGGGGTTAAATTAGGTTAGAATAGAAACACTCCTGTCTGATGATGTATCTTGAAGGTAGGAGGAGCTACAGGTGAAGTTTTGAGTGTTGCAGGGCTACATGTGCATGCACATTGTGTGTTTTCGTATGTTTGAAATTATTATTATTACTATCAGAAAAAGCATGATAACAATAGCAATACTGCCAGGAAGCTAAGAAACACATGAACATTTAAAAAAGTTACTCTCTGTCACGGTATGGCCAGTGGCCGGTGGAGGCTACTGCTTTTTTATTGTTGTTTTTGCTCTGATTTTGCCCTGTTCTCTGTTCTGTGTGTTTAGGGACTTTTTGTTGACGTGTGTTCTGTTCTAGTTTGGTCATGTGTCTTATTGTCATGTGGTTTTGCGTTAATGTGTCATGTGCTTTTCTGTTGCAGCTGTGTCTACCCCAGTTATCTGTCCATCGTCTGTTAGAGCTTCACGTTTGCCTCGTTCTTGCCCTGTTTTTGCCCGATTCCTGAACCTAGTTTCTGTTTTGGCCCACGTGCCTTTTTGCTTTCCTTTTGCAGAATGAACCCTTGGTTTCCAGCCTGGTTTTCCCAAGTTAGCCCTGGGTCTGAGCTTCGCGGCCCGACCCGTGACAGATGGACAGATCTTCCAACAAAGAACCAAGCAGATGATATCTGCAGGTGGAACGAAGACCTCAACGCCTGGGCAAAAGAGTGGCTGGGAACGGCCCTGTATGAGGAGGGCGAAAGCCGGGTTGAGGTCAGTGGGACCGGACTCACGGGGGAGCCGATGGAGCGTCGGTGGTTGTCCTGTGAGTCGTTGAGTGGTGGTCGGACGGTGAGAGGGAAACCTTCGACCTTGTTGGCTTTCTAGCCAGCCTCCCGGTTGAGGAGTCCCAGGGGGAGGAGCTGGAGAACTCAAGAGAGGACACGGAGGACAAGGCCTCTCTATTTAGGAGTTACCGGTCCCCCTGGGAGCTGCCGTGGGAGGCTCTTCCTCTGGGGTTGGAGGACAAGGGTATCCCGGGTGGGTACGCCTATGTTGGGGCCGTCGTCCGCCCAGTCCCCAACTGCCAAGCGAGACGGAGGCTCCCTCTGTCTCACCACCACACCGGCTCGATCCGGACGATCCTCCAGAAGCCCCCCTGTGGCCGCTCCTGCGAGCCTCATCCCCTGTCCCTGCAGGCAGGGCTGCTGCTCGCACCACCAAACCGCCTGAGGGCGAGGACCTCGTTCCGCCAACAAATAAGGCCGCCAGACCACCAGGTGGTGCTGTTGCGAAGCTGCGACCCACAGCAACTTCTCCAGGGCCGCTAGCCTCAGCGGCTTCCCCAGAGCCACCAGTGAAAGCGGCTTCTCTTGCGTCGCCAGAGCCAAAGACCGGCGCGGAGCAGCCGGAGCACGAGACCGGGGCGAAGGGGGTTTAGCGTAGAGCTAGGGGGCTCGACCGAGCAGGGGGAGAGCCCAGACCAGCCCCTCGGAGGGGGTTGCCTGCCTGACAACGCGGGGAGACGCCCGGCGGGGTGTTCGGTAGGGCTCAGGTCCCAGAGCCCGGACTATGGGACAGAGAACACCGTGCTGGCTGAAGGACTTCCAGGTGGCGGGATCACCGCCATGATCTTTGTGGGATGCCTCAGTGAGGGATCCGGGCCGCAGCACGAGGACAACGTCTGGTGGTCCACACCGACGTCGCCCGGGCTGAAGGGAGTCCAGCCCGGCCTCATGGACAGTGGGGCTGCGACGTGGATGGGGAGTGGGGGCGTTGTCCGTGCCCCTGCCGCCCCCTGCCCGCCCGCCCTTTTTGGGGTTGATGTTGGGTGGGTGCTTGTTTTCTGTTGGTTTCCCTTTTTTTTTGCCTGGAACTGAAATTTTATTTTTCACACAGCGTCCTCTAGAGGAAAAGAGCCATTTCCGATTCAAAGAACAACCAGAGCTTAGTTGTTTAAGTGAGGAAAAATACAGCATTGGACTGGGATCACCCCTAGGCTGGACCGCTGCTCTCAGTATGGATGGACTGCCACAAAATATCACTAATGTTACACTAGTCAGGGCCCCAACACTTTGGAGGAGAGTGCTAAAACTTCAGTCTAATCAAACAGGGACAATCTGGTCCAACTCCAGAGCAAATGCAATCAATCCCAAGTCTTTTGATCAGTTTTGGTGGCCCATTTGTATTCCAAATGGTATAATCTCGTAGGAAGCATAGTCACATGAACGAATGGTTTTCTATAAATTAAGTAACCTGAACCCAAGCTGCTCGATGGTGAGGCTGAAATGGGGCGGCAGCCAAGCCAACTGCATCACTGCTTTCTGATTGGTTGAAATGTCATCACAACATGAAAAGAGGACGGTGTTTATTTACTGTCCGCACAAAAAACAACAGAGACACAAATTAACAGCTGGAAAGTGATGAAGTTCCAGCTCGACTGTCTATCTGGGCTGAACATAAATTTCAGTGGGAGTTTCTACGACTCTAACAAGTTTATCTTTAACTCTGTGAGAAACATAAAGGAGATCCAGGATGTCACTAACAAGTTCTCTGGGTTCGGTTCTCATCACATGACAAAGAACACAGAGAAAACATTAAACACTCAAAAAAGACTAGAAATAATATAAGAGCACAATAACAAAAGCAGCTCTGACAGAAAAACTCTCCGCCGCTTCAACTCCATTGATGTTGTTTTTCGACAACCGGCCATGATCTGTGGAGAGAACTGAGTCAGAAACTCCCTCACTGGACTGACATACACTGGAACACCAGAACCCGGTAAAACTTCAGTACCAGCACAGTACAGTTTAGAAACTGAATCAACTTCAGTACCGTCACAGTACAGTTTGGATACAGAACGGTTCCTGTAGACCTGTGAAGTGCCTTTACGTGGCCAGTGGCAATGTTTTGAAGTGGATGGTGTATAACACAGTGTGATCTTTAACATAAAAGCTCAAAACAACCATGTCTCATTTTCCACCTTCATCTGTTTCCAATAGTATAAATCTGTAGGATTGCAGGAAAGGCACCATATAGTATTAATTAACCTTAACCACACAGAGAGGTGCGGGCTGAGGCCTCGGAGCTGCCGGTGGGCCGGTGTGTGTGGGACAGGCTCATTAGGAGCCATTCACAGATGGAAACGTTCTTTGTACTGCGAGGGCCTGATGTTCATTTGAAGAGGCGAAGTTATAGAATGTCGGAAATAACGAGACAACTGGTCTTCAAACACACAGAATAATGGAGGTGTTGCCCTTTACCAGAACATCCTACTGCATTACATTTTCACAAAATGTGTAAAAGTAATAAATAAGGTTTGAAAGATATATAAACAGATATATTCTAATATTTTTCATTATAAATGTAGAATAGACAGACATAAAAGTTCTTGATCTTCTCTAACTGTCCATATAATTAACCTAGTGCTTTTCTTTATAAACTTTTCCCACCTCCTTCATCTGATAACCTTTGACACAGAAGAACAACCAACTTTAGTGGTTGTAATGGTTGTAATGTGTCTACAAATTATTTGATGTATAGATTATTGCTGTGCTGGATTAGGCACACATTAACTGTTGATCTTTAAAATGTCCATATTGTGGAAAACAGTTGTAAAGAGTTTAGTACTGGATGTAAACAGTCTGCTAAAAGTTCAAAATGAATTATTTACTCTCCAGCAGAGTTATGGAAACTAATATGGACAAACAGCCCATTTTAAATTTACTGCATTTGTGACATCACAAAAAAACCTTTGCACACCAATTCATAGCCCTTTAGCCCTGCCCATTCAGGCTAAAGTAATGAATAACTGGTAATATTGAGCTCATTTATATACATCAATCTTAAAAGTAGAGTATACAAAGCAGCCTGTTTACTTCTCAGCGTTGCAGCAAGGTCAGGAGATAGTGATGAAACAAATAAATACTCTTCTGGTGCATATAAAATCCTGAAACAACCACATTAAACACACACAAAACATGCAGGATATGGGCCCTTTAATGCAAATGAAGATGTTCACTTTGACAGACTCATCTTTACTAAACAGTGATGTTCAAATTCTTAGTGATTTTTTGTCATTTACTGAGAAACAAATAAAATTTCACTCATCATTTATAAAAAATGGCTTTATTTCTATACAAGAAACACAGTTGTACAAAAATAAAGGATTATAATAATAATAATAATAATAATAATAATAATAATAATAATAATATGATGCAAATACTGTGGAAAAACTATTAAATGTCTACTATAACTACTGTTGTACATTTGAGTTGTTGAGTATTTCCTCAAGAGCAGCTTTTCTTAAGTGGAGAGTACATAACGACGAGGCTCTCATGGTCAGTTCGGCTGATAAGGTGACGATCAGACGTTTTGTCAAGGTTAGACAAAATTAGTTTTCGTACAGACGAAGTAATTTTGAATCACTCTGAGCATTTTACACCTCCCCAAACACCAATTGCATGTTTGGTAAATCATACAAAGTTATCGAAGAGTTTTACTGTTCTGGAGGTTTAAAACTGACTTCAAGGCCTCACTGTTCGTAGATAGAATGAGGTGAGGACGAAGCACATGGAACAAACTGTACACATCAATAAATATAAAAGTTCAAAAGACACGTCTTTATATACAAGAATAAATAAATAACTTAGTTGAAAAAATAAATATTTGACCTGTTATGCATACAGTAATAGCTAAGAGATGCACAGCATCCAGTTCGGTAAACAATGACAAAATGCATTGTGGTCGTTGGCTACGCCAAGGAAGAGTGAGTTTCTTGTCTGGTGGAACACACCCTGACCATGCTGGATCCTGCAGACAGCATACAGCTGTCACACAAATCCTTCACACAAAACTGTAAAGGTTTGGGTAATCTGGGTGGTGTAGCCTGAATGTTAAAAGTGAGGGCAGTGATTAGCGATGAGTGCTTCTTGATCTGTTTCATTCAAACCACTGTTTCAATGAGGTGAGTTACACCAACTGGACATTTCTGTACATGCTGCCAGTGCTGGCTGATACAAAGGCTGAGTGCTGACATCCTCCAGTAACAAACAGACAGATGAAATGAAACAGGAAGGTTTAGTGTAATATTAGCCTTAAGATATTTTCTCGCCAAGAAAAACATCTTGTCTGACTAAAGTTACAGTCCCTTAGTCCTCCACAGAGACTCTACATGGTTTACAGCATTGGTCTAGACTGGCAACTTCGTTGCCTTTCGTAGTTTAAACCCATGTTTCTTAAAACCCAGACCTCAGGGCCCACAGACAAGCCACATTTTTGCTTTAGCTTAGCTAGCATAACACCTGCACAAGGTGTTCTTACAGACAGTTTGGCCATAAAGTAGCCAATCAGCCAAGACATGGTGTTTGGAGTTTGCATTTTAGTTTTTGTGCTAGAGCTTTGAAGCTAATGTAGCTAACAACACTTAGTGACCTGGAGCACTAAATCATCATTCACTTGCATAAGACTGTTTCAAATGAACTAAAAGTAGTGCCAAAGGTATTATAGCTACTATTGTATAGCTAGTATTATAGCTACATTGCTTAAAAAT
Organism: Phenacogrammus interruptus; assembly: GCA_037974425.1. Taxonomy (NCBI): domain Eukaryota; kingdom Metazoa; phylum Chordata; class Actinopteri; order Characiformes; family Alestidae; genus Phenacogrammus; species Phenacogrammus interruptus. The sequence goes on from JBBPCW010270632.1 coordinate 6,714, forward strand.
GGCCATAGCAGTGATCTACCTATGCTTAGCTATGTAACCTACATTTGTCCATTTTTAGAGATAAATGTTTGCTTTTATGGCTTGGTTCAGGTTTGTTAGGAACTGGGATGGAGCAAAAATGTAAACCATCTGTAGGATGCCAAGAACTAGGCTGGGAAACACTAATATTATACACAGCACATGTCCCATAACCTTTCTCACCAGGTATAGCCTTCACCCTGCAGGTTTCTGATCCCTGTGGCTGCCACCTGGGGTGCTGTTGGGTTCATGTTGCCTCTTATTCCAGGTGCTCTGTTTCTCAGGCTTGAGGGGCAGGGGGTAGATTTCTCCCACTGGGTTCAGTTGATCTTTGTGGAATATAGAATATATATTGCATGGACTAAGGGGTTCCAACGAATCCCTCAATGACTCCTTCACAAACATACTTTTACACAATTAGCAGGTACTCTTTACCAGACCAGGTTACAAACGGTAATGAAACATAGCATTAAGAGTCTTGTCCAAGGATTAAACACTGGCATTTCTGCCTAGTCGAGGAAAGATCCCTTGATCACCAGGTGTGGCCTAATAGTGTTATCCACTCTGCTATCCAATCGTTACAGAATCCATTCAGTATTACATAACTGGGTTCTAGGTGTTGGATTCAGCCTGTAGACATTTACTGTAAGTGCTTAGTTATGTTGGTAATTAAGGCTCGGCTGTACCCTTCTGCAGGTATATCACTGCTTAGCCCTTGCCCTGCATGTCTCCAGTCCCTGAAGTGGCAGCTTTCCAGCTCTTCGTTGCCTTACTTTCTCAGTGCCTCGGTTTCTCTGTCCCAACAAGACAGTGCCTCCTCTCAGCCCACACATTCACAGTCAGAGGCAGAGACCTTGTCAATAGTCCTCCAGGTGGTGGATGCATCCATGAAGGAGACGGACTCATAGCCTGTTGGCCTGCAGCAGGGGTGGGCGCTGATCTTTCGAGCAGTTCTCTTAGGTAGACTGCCATTGGTAAGAAGTGCCCGCAATGCCAGGTCATAGTTCCCCCGGGAGCTCTGACATGAGCCTACACAAAACTTGAAGAGGATTATCTCATCCGAGTCGTGGCCCATTCCCAGGTCTCTCACCCGCATCTCCCGCCTCTCCAGCCGGCAGTCCCGACTACTCTGGCCTTGCTTCTTTTCGCCTTTCTCTTTCTTCTTCTTCTTTTTCTTCTTGTGTGATCCCTTTGACTGAGCATCTGATGCCTCAGAGGATCGGGGCGACCGCTCCCACCGAGCTGTACGCTCTTCCTCCACGAAAACTGAAGGCTCTGTAAAAATTAAACGAGAATATTACTCTCATTGGTTTGAAAAGGAGGACTGAAAATGGCCAGAGGGAGAAACTAATAGCAGTCCAGCAGAACAGAAGTCCTACCAAATCCTTTACAAATTGTCTTTTCAATACATACGTAGTTACATTCAAGAATTGTGTCACAGAAGAACTAATGTTAAAAAACATTTAAGGACCGGTTCTTTAGAGAACGCACAAAGAGGTTCAAGGCAGCAAGACAAAAGACTGCCTGCCAGAAAATGAGAGTTTGGTAATTCCTACAGCTGAGCTGACGAGTAGTCACTGAATAGTAATGGCTCTTTCTGACCAATCATTGGACTGCAGTGTTTCACATCACGTTTTAGTACCTGCTCAGCTCGCTTGGAACCACGATGGAATGAGTACAAAATATAATACCAGTTACCAGATACTCAATTTTCCTAAAGGAAGTACGACAGGGTCGTGTAGAGCTGATGCCATGCAGTAGAAAAGCAAGTTAACTGAGTTATCTAGACTATTCTTTGCAAAACAACTCACCAAACAGGCTCTGCCATGGAGAGTGGTTGTCCCCATCTCCCAGCTCCTCTTCTTCTTGGGGTAGAGAATCAAAAGGCTGCTCATCCAGCATGGCACCAACTAGGCCCACTGCATCCTCAGAATCTTCTCTAAAGCCAGGCCTCTCTCCGACAACAAGGGGCAGCAGAGATACTAGCACCCAAACAACCATCTGCAGAAAGAGTAGATAATTTGTGAGCATATACAGTAACCCTTCAGTTACTGTAGCATTCACGGATTCAGTCTAATGCGTTTTTTTTTCTGAAAGCACTGAAAAGTATCAACTGCCATAAAAAGAAGAAGAAGCCTGCTGCAGCATGTAGCATGACTGCTCCATGTGTTGTCCTTGTATTTTAGTGTTTTTAACTTTAACCCCCAGATTTTCAACAGTTGTCTCAGTTTATTTAGTATTAGTAAGCTGTGCCCTGTCTAAACATGTGGGTAGAGAGAGTTACTCCAACATTTCTTTTGTGTACAAGGCTTTACATGCTGCTAATGCTAACCGCTAAGTTATAAGTTTTTCTTTACCTTTACATTTTCTTTAAGAGTAATGCATTAAACTGAGTTCAAAATGAAATTAAAGTGTTCTGGGTGCAGATTTGGGGGCATATTTAGGGTATACACTATAAAAATAGGCATTTTTAAAACCAAAACACAACAACATGGTTTTTCACTATACGCGGGTGCTCTTGGAACGTAACCCCTGCGAAAAGCGGAGGATTACTGTAATTCCCAATATAATTTTCCTTGCTTTTTTGACCCTATCCAATAATTCCAGCCTTTGCCTTTGTGTACTTCTGTGTACCTTCACATTTTCTGAAAGCTTTAAATGTTTGCATATTTAATCAAAAACAACAATGTGCAATGCCATTCGCTTAGCACTAGCATGCAATGAGAACATCAGTGGGAGGAGTGAAGGCGGCTAGGAGAAATCAACAATATTATAATTACCACTGGTCCCTACCTTCCAGTTTCTCCTTTGAAAGGGGGCATCACTGGTTCTGTACAACATGGTGGACATCTTTCGCCTGCAACGAACTTTCCTCCACCATCTTTTACCTGTTGAGAGAGAGAACAGCCCATGCTTCATTCTTCCTGCATTATAAAAAGAATATACAACGCATGTTATAGGTTTTTCTTGCTTTAAAGGCCGAAGGAACACCTGATCAAAGGCTTACTTTAGAAATAAAGCTAAAAGTTACACCTTTGTGTCCTCACCACTCTCCAAACCTTTCAGGTATGTGAGGCACCTTTGGTCCAAAATACCTTCAGAATGTGCATTTATTTAAAAAGCTGCTCTCCATAACAAGGAACACACTGTGGTGAACATGAAGCTGTGGGCTGAATATAAATGCACCCAAAGGATTAGCACCCAGCTGCTTCATGTAATCAACACCTTTGTAATCTTACTTATTTGAAAGTAAAATCAAATTCAGTTTCAAAGAAAGGTGAGGCGCTCCAAGACTCTTCGACAGGCACTGGAAACATGGAGGGTGACATGCGGGCGACACGTACACATGCATCCGCAGTTATAACCAAAGGTGCCTCATAAATCACGGGCACAATGCCTTCAGAAATCATGCCTGTCGTTGTTGCCCGGAGAGAGGCCAATGTAATCACCGTGTGCAGCCAGTGTCGACATGCCTGCGGACAAAGCTACAGTGTTAAAAAGAGCCGTTGTCCGCTGGATAAACTGCCTTTAGGTAAACCCTGTCAAAAGCATTCTTGACTTGGTTAGATTAGCCTGTGAAGAGGAAGAACAGTGGGGTCTCGGGGCTCCAAGGGGGTTTCTCTCAAACCACAGAGATGCAGCTTGGCTGATAAGGGCCCTCAGCAATGCAGATGTTTATTGACTCATTGCAGCGTGTGACTGAATAACCTTGCGCCGCCGGAGTCTGATTTATATCGGGTTTTAAAACAAGGCTGCCATCGCCTCCCTGAGCACCATTCAGGTGGCGGGACTATGCCAAACAGAAGAGCGCTGAAAATGATTGATGAGGACGGGGCAATTATTTGCCTGCAGAAAATGAATAGTGGCTCACTGAGCGAAGCATGTCATGCTTAGACTCACGGGTGGTTTTATTTAGTTACACTTGTGACAGAGGATGATTTCCACCATTTCCCTTTCTGCCCTGAGAGGATTCCATTTAAAGAACGATCAGATACCACAACAGATGCCAGTCGTGACCTATTTCTACGCATCTGCTGGAGGGAGCTTGTCCAGAAATGCATACATTGGGATCATTTTTCCAGGAAAAGTGAATAGAACTCAAACCAAATCAGCATAGCAGGGTTTCTTTGTTGTTGCAGTAGCATCACTTATGCAGCAGGGGGCAGTCTAAGTATTTATGCCCCGGTATCTGCCCCACTTATTAGACTTCTGACCTCATGGACTGAGCAGCATCAGCAACAAGTTAATTTATTTTTTTTCCAAATAAATTGGGAAAATGTGGAAGGAAAATGTAATTTAATTTAATTGTGTTCCCTGTAGTGAACTTATTTTCAATTAGAAATTCAATCAAATGTAAACTTTATTTAGCGTACAAAATCTTGTCACCAGCAGAAGGTGATGGAAAAAAGTTTCAAAAAAGATTTAAAACCTTCAAGACAAGAGTGGTAAAGTTTTATCTGGTAAAATATGTAAAATTGTTTTTTCTGAGCATTTATTAGTTGAAAAAATGAACTAAAATTACAATAAATACCCAGTTTTATGAGTTACCGTCCAACTCTTTATTTACTTCATCAATACTTCATTAAATGAACCCCGAAGCTGCTGATGGACCTGTGCAAAGCCTGGAAAGAAACGAGAAAAACCTGTGTTCTTCCAACCAGCGTAGCCTTAACTTTGCTGAAAACAACATTCCAGTTACGTTTTACTGTATTCATGTTAATTTATATTCGTTCTATTGTTATGTAGCATTTTTACTGGCAAAAATAACATCTCATAGTAAAGCTTTGACCAGTAAAGCATCTCCTTTCAAAAGCTGTCACTGATAAAGTGCTGGAAAATGAAACAGAAATGAACCACCCGAATACCTGAATACTCTACAATGTCCCATTACACATACAGGGACTTTAATGACACTGCATTCAAATCCATATACCCTAACATTTATGAGGTCAGACACTGATGTTGGATGAGAAGGTCTGGATCACAATCTCTGTTCCAGTTCATCCCAAAGGTGC
>JBBPCW010270648.1:0-11745 GCA_037974425.1 Phenacogrammus interruptus
GATAAAAGATTCCCATTCCCCTGCCATTCTGTGATCGGCAGTGATCGGCAATCGGCAGATCATGATCTTGGTGATCGATGATCGGCCCCCAAAATGCTGATCGGAGCATCTCTACTGAGAAGTGATGAAGGTGATGTGCTCATACCTGTGTGTTGGGAAGTAAGTTTGAGTGGTACCAAAGAGTGAATAAAACATCAGTCTGGAGACACAATCACTTCTGTTCTCATAACAGCTTCCATTATGTAGCATACTTTGTGATGCACTTTTCTGTGTTAAAGAGGTCCTCTTTTTGGGAAACTGATGCTAAAGTTCCCTTGTGGTGCTGGTCATTGAACTTTCCATCAATTTGCACTGCACAGTTTTCTTTGTTTGAAAATAATAGAGGATGGCTGAAAAAAGATAGCTAGGATGCAAAACTGTGCCAAAACACAAGTGTCTTAGTCATCAACAGAGTGGGGGTGGGGCCAGTGGGACATTATGGGGGTCTCCCTAGCTATGGGGACATTACTTCATGCTATTCATGTCAGTGTGTGCGGCAGACTTTGAGGAATGCGGAATCAACCACAAGATAATGGGACTCGCACACAAAAATACTAGTTTAGCTAGTCTCTCTAGCCACCTGGGTACCTACCAAAGTTTTTCTATGATCGATGATCGTTTTTTCTTATGCTCACCTGGTCTCTGGAGAAAAACATTGTAATCAGGGTTTGACTAACATTTATTTACCAGCCACTGTGTATAGTTGATATCCAAAGAAAACCTTAGTCACCAGCCGAAGTCTTTAGTACTAATAATCAGGGATGCACCGATTGCAATTTTCTTGGCCGATTCTGATTACCGATTTTTTCAGCCGATACTGATTTTTTCCCCCCAGATAACAGAAAATTAGAGCTGATGCATGTAGTCGACGCCACAAAAAATGGGTTTCAACTTTTTTAATGTAATGTGGTATTTACTTTCCCTGTGACATATGATAGTGGCAGCTCTACAGCAAATACAAACAAAAATCTGTTTGAAATCGGCAATATGTGTGAGTGATCGGCCGATCAGGCCAAAAATCGGCCGTTTCCTATCACTGGCTGATCAATTAGTGCATCCCTACTAATAATGCATAACACACAGCTGTGCTTAAGTAGTTTGATCTTACATAACCATAGAGCAAGGTCATACATCTTTGATTCAGATTTTGGTATAGAACAGTGACTGTGGTGAAGTCCATACAGGTTTATTTATTTTTTTTTGATATCTGACCTTTTAAATGTCTTTTTACTCCATGTGGGTTGTGATTTTTCCCCTCTGACACATTGCCAATGTCTAAATGCATACACGGTCACACATGCAAATCTACATCTGTACCTGTGGATATACAAAAAAGATGTGGCTACTCTGCTCTGTCCTGTTCCATCGGTCAGTGCTTTCCAGTAGAGATTTAACAGACTGTGTGTGCAGTGAACACCTGTGTCAGCAACTTAAATTAGATGATTTTGCTCTGTAGATGCTTGTATAGTTTTGGACTGATGAGTATTTGTCTTGCTTAGTTGATTTTTAATTTTTTTTTTAATTTTTGCATTTGCTATTGGTTGAGTTTTTCCTTCTCTAATGTTCATATGGCTGGTAGAAAACACGCATGCCTGTACACACGCATACACAAACGGGTACCGGGCAGTCAACACTTTTTGTGCTGCCAAGCGGCTGAACTCATTGCTCCTTTCATTCTTTTATTAAGGGCCAACATCACACCACGCTAGTTTATTTGATGTGTTTATTTTGTTCCCAAGGGAGATCAGTTCGTCAGCCTTTGGCATTCTGTGTCATCATCATCAAGTCGAGCTTGGAGTTCTGAGACTCATGTTAACGTGAAATTCGTCCACACTTCGATCTCCTGTCTGCAGGTTCTGTCAGAAGATGTGTAGTTAAACAAACCCTCCAAAACATGTTGCTTCGGGCGGTCAGAGTGCTTCAAGGTTTTCCACTAAGAACATAATTCAATCTCGATCTTCAGATCATCCGCTGCAAAAACATTCTGTAATTTCTTTTTATGCTTTTGCAGCTTTTATGGTCTGTGCTAGGAATGGATGTTTGTTTTTGACTGATTTATTTATTTGCATTTATATTTACTACAGCTTCTCAAACGGGAAACAATTCCTCACGTTGCTGTGGGAGCATACAAGCATTAGTTGGTAGCGCATGTGCCGCAGAAATTGATATTGATATTTTTTATTTCTCATACCAATGCTGTTTGTGTTGATTTATTATTTCAATTGCTTTTAATTTGAGATCACATTCCTTCACTGGAATAGTATTTTTTTTATTTTATTTTTTTCCCCCGGGTACATGCGTACCTTGAGAAGGGCTATCATGCAATTGAAATTTTACACCCTTTAGTATTTATTCTCCTGCTTTCTGACTAACTTCTATCTCTTTTTTTTTTTTTTTTGTCGCAGCCCCCGGGCCCAATGGATCAGGTGGGGAAGATCCGTGGCCAGCATTATGGAGCAGCGAACCCCTACACACAGTCACAGGGACCTCCTCCAGCGGCCCAGCAAGGGGCTCCATACCCTGGACAGGGTTACGGCCCTCCAGGACCCCAGAGATACCCCATGGGCATGCAGGGACGTACCCCTGCAGGTATGGGTGGCATGCAGTACGGACAGCAGGTAGGTTCTAGTTGATCAATCTTCTGGGCCATGCTTTTGAGACACCTATAGTAATTTTCCAGAAAAAAACAATAGTGTACTTGTGTGCGCGGTAATAAAACAAGGTGATTTTCCTTTAAGACTCCCAACTTCTCTTGTGCAGACAAAAATGCAAACGTGTGCACAGGTGTTCATCTGCTCCACGATTCACTCCCCTACATTTCAGACTCTCACTACGTTCTTTTGGAGTTTTTTTTTTTTTTTTGCATTAGTTATTTTCGGCACATTCCAGTGATTGGTAGTGCAGCTGAAAGGATGGCAGGGTACTGTCAAAAGATCTCACACAGGCAAAAGTCAAGAGATGGGTACAAAAAACACACAGGTTTTGTCAAACCTGAATCAGACCGTCCCTCCCAACGGAATGGGTGAATGAGGACACTGTTCAGAGAGGAAAAGTGAATTGGGCAAAATACTGTCAAATTCTTGAGGAAAGCCTACTTCTCTTTGGCAAAGTTGTCTGTAGTAAGAAGGTTCATATATATATATAAATAAATGTGTGTGTGATTCTCTTCAGAATCGAGCTCTATCAAATCTTAGTATTAAAAAAGTGAGGTAGTGAAGTCCATAACCCATGATTTGTGTAAATAAATAAGTGGACCGAAGAAAACCACAATCTTGGTTTTGGGTAAATCTGCAACTGTCTTTCAACAAAAATTAAATAGCTGTTCATTCAGATTCACAAAACTTGGCACTTTGCAGAAATGTTAATTACAGTATGCAATTTTTTCCCCCGCACTAGCTGAGTTTTGGACAGCATGGTGCGGCAGGTTATGGCCAGAGCCAGGGGGGCTACTATGGCCAGCAGGGACCTTCCCCTCATGGAGGGCCACAGCAGTCTGCGTACCCTCAGCAGCTCCCCAGCGTCCCTGCCTCCCAGCATCCATACTCCCAATCGCCCTCTGGCACTCCTCATCCGCAGGGTGGGTCCCCTTATGCCCAGCACCAGGGACCCCCTCAGGGCCAGCCTCCATATTCCCAGCCACCACAATCCCAGACCGGCCAAGCGCCCTATCCACAGTCCCAGGCTCAGACCCAGTCCCAGGTTCCACCTCAGTCAGCACAGGGAAGCCAGCCACAGCAAGGATACCCACAACCTCAGCCTGGACCTGGGCAACCTTCCCAGCAGCAGCCCCCCTCTCAGCAACAGCAACAACAGCAGCAGCAGCAGCAGCAGCAGCAGCAGGGCCCACCTCAGCAGCAGCAACAACAGCCTCCTCAGCAGTCTCAGCAGCCGTCGGGGCATGGACAGCCCTCACCCTACCCACAGACCCCACCATTGCAGCCTCCACAGCAGCAATCATCTTTCCAGCGCTTTCCACCGCCCCCACAGGTATGGAGCCATACCGTTTTTGTAAGGATAAGGGAGTATGTCACTGTCTATGTGGGAAAGGTACAGCAGATGTGGAGTTGAATGTAAGTAATATAGCAGAGGTTTTTTAATTTTGTCATGGATCTTGATGTTAAGGAGCTTTTAAGATCCGATAAATAATTACATTGAAATAACTATGTTTGCAGTGGGTTTAGTTAAATGCTGTTTGTTGTGACTGCAAGGTATATGCTTCCCAGGGTTCGTTTAGTGGTTTGTTGATTTCTGGCAAAATGCTTTTGCACATTTAGCCTGTATAGCATTTAAATTCTTTTAATTTATTGCAGCCAGCTTTCTCAGTAAGTTGTATTTCTGTACATAATTCTGTTTATTACCTGTGTCTTGTCTCGTCAATGTCATCTTGTTGTACTGTAGAGTTCTGTCACTAAAACAAATTCCTCGTATGTGTGAACATACCTGGCAATAAAAAGCAGATTCTGATTCTGATTAAAGGTTTCTGCTCTTTACTACATAAAACATGCTTCTTATACCAGGAGGATGATTTTACATGTAGAACTTTAGGCGGTACGCAAATAGGGGCAAATAGGGGCAATCAGGGACAAAGCTGAATCGCCACAGGCGAAATGAATGAAATGAAGGCTGTTGCTGCTAAATAGCTGCATCTGCCTAAATGTGTATGTGTTTGCTCTAATAGCTCTTGTACTAGCCAGATAAACAGGATGTTTACTTTGAGTACCAAACTCCCACTTCTGACTAAAGGTCAGGAGAAGTCTTGGGCAGCCGAGCAGAAATGTGGGCCTACCCTGACTTTATTAGTGGCTTAGAGCGTAGGGCAGACGCTCAAGTTAATTCTTAGACCCATTTAGGTACTGTTTTGTGTACAGTTCTGTTTTTCACCCCCACCCTTCTCTCTCTCTTATAATAAGGAGCTGTCCCAGGATTCCTTCAGTTCTCAAGCCTCTGCTCCTTCCTCTAATCAACCCATGGCCTCCAGTAAGAGTGGTACAGAGGACAGTATGCAGGGACGGCCTTCTAGTCTGCCAGTGAGTACCAATACCCCCCCAACTCCACATAGACACACAAGCTTCCAGACATTTCATCAATGACACAAATTTATAGGCTGTATATTTTACTTTCATTTTAATACCATGTAATGATTACACAATAGCCCACAAAAGTAATAAACATTCTTTTGCTGAAGTTAACTGTGTTTAGCTTCTGTGTGAGTGTGATTGAAAAACGAGAACACACTAGAATTTTGTATTTGCTGTATGTTTAAATGTGCGTTTCTCTGAAAAGAATAGACAACCTGTTCATTGAAAACATTTTGTTACTGACTGCTTTCCATCCTGAATATTTGTGTTTTCAGTCTACAGGCCAAACGGTTGTCATCACAATCCATGTGTTAGACCTCTAGAGATTTCTTTGCTTGCTTTTGCGTGTGCATGCATTTGTGCACGTGCGTATGTTGCAGCCAGTGCTGACTGTGACTCGAAGAGGAAAGTTTAATGATGTTGCGAGACTTGGAGCAATTCGCATTCAAACTTGACATGACCTGTTCTTTATCGGCGAGGGCTGAGTGGAAAGATTTATTCTTTCCTGAGGATTACTACAAGACTCCTAAAGTTTTGTGAATGACCGCTGGGTGATTGTGTGTATCAAATTAGAGTTGTTTCCGTGAGAGAATACAAACAAGAAATATTAACCTGACCATGAATGTGTGCGTACAAGTGTGAGGGACCTGTTAGGGACAGGAGGAGGGAAATAGTGCGTGTGTGTCTGTGCTGTCTGCCAGTGGGGGATGCCCTCAGGATGTGGTTCCTTCTTCTTTTATTTATTTCTTTTATTTATTTATATATTTCTCTTCGGCCCAGCCAATGACCGAGACAGACCAGGGCTATTTTTTCCTCGGGAATCCCTGGCGCTGGAGGAGACGGGCAATTATCTACCCCCTCTGACTCCCCCTTCCTCACCCAGTGCTCTCTTCTGCTCTGCTCTCGTGAGCTAGGGCATGTAAAAGCACTTGCTGCTGACCTCACCATAGATTAATTTAGTGATGGGCAATACATTGTGAAATTTTCAGTGTTAAAGGTGTTGACAGATAACAACCTTTGCATCCATAGTAATGGATTTCATAAAATAATTGTCTGTTGGCAAGCAAATAGTTTTCCTTTTTTCTATTTTATGCACTGTATCTAGACCTGATTGTTTTCTGCAGTGCGTGTTTACTGGCCACTTTACCCCACATGATTCGCTTCATCATCCTGTCCCTGATGAGTATCTTGTTGGATCTAGGATTGCAACGATTAGAAATTTTGGTGTTATGATTATAGATTGATATCACAGCTGTATTAACATATAAATCACACAATCACATTTCTATAAAGGTTTTGAATTTCAGAAGTTATTTATTGCTGCTTTTCAAAATTAATTTGTAAAGGTAACCTCTGTAACTAGGGATGCACCGAAACAATTTTTTGGACCAAAACCAAAAATGATGAAACCAAAAACTGAAACACCAAAAGAAATCATTATTAAATTATTAAAAGAATCGGTTACAAAACAATGAAAATATTAATTTTGCATTTAAACAATGCACAATAGAAAACAAAATTTGAAATAAAATACTTTACTTGGCCCCACTCATGAATAGCCTAAAAGCAAGATGGCTGAAATATTATACATTTCAATCTTCTCTCATAAAACAAGTATTCAAGTGCTTTTTAATATTCTGAATGAAGTGCATGAAGAAAGTGCATTCAGAACAAGTGCTTTAAAAACTGTTGAAAGATATAACATTCTCTGTAGGCCTATAACAGAAGTGTATAAAAACGAAGACTGACAGCCCATATAGATTCAGATTCAAGATTCAAGAGAGGTTTATTGTCAATACCACAGTATATAGGGTATAGAAATTCCGTTTCACACAACCCAACCCCCCCCCTCCGTTGCATTTTGTCTAGGAAATAAATATAAGAATATAAAAACTAGGAACTAGAAAATACCAATAAATATAAAACTAGTCATTAGCCATAAATAATAATTTAAATTAAATTGTCTATTTAAACTATCTCTCTGTATAATAAACAAAGACAGGACAATAGACAATACAAAAGTGAACTTGTGCGAGTGTTTCAAGGAGAATGTGAGTTTCAAGTTATTGCCAGGAATATTAGACAAGACGAGACGGAAGTGTGAAAATTGTACTGGTGGAAAACTATTTTTGAAAACTATTTTTGCAAAGATACAATATGAAGTGTGTTGTGCAAGAGTCCCATTTGTGTATCTTTTGTATTTGTTAGGTTTTTGTTCTTGTAATGCAAAAAAAGCATATTGTCTTGGGGTCCAGTTTGTTTAGTTAATTTTTAAGTTCTTTTTGTATTTGTGTAGGTGTGTGTATGTACGTTGAATATATATTAACTGTAAGCACTGGAAAACTTTCTTGCCTTTTCAAAAACACAGACGGAATGGGTGTGCTCAAAGGGTCTCGTCTGTGCTTCATAATCTATGCCTTTGTAGATGCACCTTCTCTAGAAATTTGGGCATTCCACACTTTGCAAATGGCTTTCCGTGTGTCTTTATGGGGGTTTCCTCCTGACTGGTACCAGCTCGGTTCGGTTCAACTTTTTTTGCTTTTCCGTAACTAAAATCTGGTACCTGGGCCCGGTACTATTCTTGATACCAACTTGGCCGAGGTTCCAAGCGAGCTGAACCAGTATTAAATGATTAATAGTTGTGGACTTCTTAAGCACTAATGTACGTCGCTCTGGATGCCGTAAATGTAAATATATTGGAGGTTACCGATTGGTGGTCGCTACAGACTTCAAGAAGCTAGCACTAATGTTGCTTCTTTTAGCCTGATCTGGTAAGCCAATTGTCTGTTTTATGGAGAAGCCTCTTTAGATATATCGAAATGCGCCCACACAGCAGACATGTCGACTGTAATCAAATCTGACACATTCAGTCTGTGGTTGTTGATTGCGTAATCACTGTTTCGGTCGCGTTAAAAATGCATTTTTTGCCATTTTGGTCAAATTTACAGTGGTCGTAAATTTGTGTATCCTTATCTGTAACCATCTGTAAGGCTGTAAAAATCTAAGCTGCATAGACAGAGGTTACTGCAGCCTTTTGAATACACCACAGTCAAAAAAAAGTTAGAGTAAAAAAAAATTCAAGTAGTAATCTTGGGGCAACCAGATGAAGCTGTATTTTAACACACTCATGGAACAGAGAATTTGTAATTAAATTCAAGTAAATTTGCTCTCTAAACACACCCAGCTCCTTTGATGAACTACATTTTTTATATCTTCAGTTTGCATATCTTTTTTTTTTTAAAATTTTTTAGCAAGAGAAATAAACTCAGACCCACCTAATGACTTAAAATACACTTAAGATTGCAGTTCAATTTAAGTTAGAGGCAAACCAAGCCCTATCTTAACTGGCGCTATTGTTTTCGTCTGTGCGTGTTGTGCTATTATGTGTCTGGTTCCGGGGTGAATTTTTTTTTTTATTGCTGTTAGAATTCTTAACTTAAGACTATGTTTCACACCACTGGTTAATCCCTGCAACATTTGTTGGATCATGTTGGAACAAGAGCACACAACTGTAAACCGTGCAGTTCAATACACCTTTGAGAATACAATTACAGCCCACATCCACCAGCAAATGTAAAGGCAAGTTCACTAATAATGTGAGGTTTTAACGCTCAGGAACTTGAGACTTAAAAACTATCCGACCGTACAGATAGGTAACCTGCTGGCAGTGACATGCTGGTGCTCTTGAACGGGTTTGACTTGTTGAACTAGTTTTGGGATTGTTTTTGCTTCACTTCACTTCAATGGACAAACTGCAGCACCTCCTTGTTTCCCCGTGTTCTCGTGTATTTGTGATTGGCTTTTGCCCCAATGGATTTGGATCGGCCTAAGCCACGTTGTGCATGAGAAACCGTCATCACTTTTACCACATATTTTGCATTTCTTTTCACATCATTATAAAACACTAGCCATCTGTTACATTGTGTGGAGAACAGACTGATTTTTAAATGTTAGCTTATAAGCTAAGAACCAGTTCACCTTTACCTTAAACGTCTTCATTTTGGAGATACGAAGATCAGTGTGGTGATGTAATCCCTGAAATGTCACGCCTGTAAACTGATCACACGCCTATCCCAGTTAAAGGTGATTTGTGCTCCTCCTGTTAAGTGACCGCATATTCAAATCAGTGTAACTGCTTGTAGGCACTGGCAGTGTTTGTCGCATAGGAAAGCGGTACAGACCGTATGTGTGGCCTTTTCTACCTTTTTCCCCCACGTTTTTAACAAATGTATAGAGAAAACAAAAACAAACTAAAGAAGGGGGGTCTTGGGTACACAGATTACAGACATTAACAGTACGTTGTTCATCCTCTACAAGTAGTAGTGTAAGTTTACATGTGGCCCAAGTATTCCGATTACAAGAGAGACATTCAATATGACAAAAAAGGATCTGCCATAATCTAGAGGTGGGACAAACACCCTTTAACAGAGTAGAATAGTACAGTAGTACAAGATATGTTAAACATATTAGACTGGGGCATGTACGTTGAAAATGTTCTTTAATCTTCTGTGCCATTCTAGTTTGGCATTACCTACTTTTTGGGTAAGAAGTGAAATGTTTTGTCTGCACATTCAACCTGGAGAAACGCAATTTTGTCCAGCTATGCTTCCGTTGTTTTATGGCATGAATGACCATATACTTCACTTGCTTGCTTACTTGATGTTGAATGAATGTATCTTCACCTGCAATAATGAATAATTTGCCATAGCTTTTCCATAAGTTCATGTTAGGAGAGAAGCTTATAAGTGAGGACGGAAGCAGTCGCTACTGTGTGTTTAAATGTGGTTTTTCTTAAAACATCAGTTATAAACATAACGCACCAGAAGGTGGAGAGAAGAGGCTGGTTGGGTGAAGAGGCATGCATGTAAACTTTGTGTAAATAATACATTACTTTCCCCCCCAGTTGTGGTTTTGACAGTAGAGTGGGCATCTTTATGCGATGATCGCAATTAATTAGTTTTCAATGATCGTTTTGTCCTTGTTAATCTCAGAGCAGCGTCACCCAGCTAGCAGCCTAGATCAAATCGAATCCTCTCCCATTTGGTTGATGGTAATGGTTAAACGTGTGTGTGTACATGTGCGCGCGTGTGCGTGAGAGACTATGAATGGTCCCCCCTTCATGTTCTCTAATCTCTTCCACTCTCTCAGAGGGTGCTTTTGTACGTTTTCCTCACAGCACTGCTAATCCAGCTCTGTTCCCTCCCCTCTGCTGCACCTCAAACACTTCCGTCACTTCAGAAGTTCTTCGTTCCCTTTTCTCCTACCTTCTGTATGGTTAGCATTTGCTGCATGTTTTTGTATCTTCCTTTTTGTAATTTTTAGGCCTGTTTTTGCATACTTTTAAAATATCATTTGCTCTTTACACTGTCTTTCATTTTAAACAGCCCGATAGAAACTTCCTTTTCTATTGAAGCTTTCTGGAATGTCTTGACATGTGAGTGATATAGCATAAATACCATGATTAATGATGTGACCTTTTTTTATTTTATTTTATGATGGTATGGCCAGTGCTTTTAGCACACAGAACAGTTGCATGGATAATAAAGAGACTAACTTGGACCAAATAAACAACCAGCGTGTTTGAATGTTAGATACATATTTTCTTCATTGATCCGAAACCAGTTTGATTTTCTTCAGTTTGTGTCTCTGGTTTCTTCTTAAATAGTTCATTTTTATATGATGCGAGTGTGTATGTGTGTGGCTCGCTCTTACACCGGCTCCTTTGTTTACCCAATCTCTCTTTCTCTTGTCAGTCTTTGGCACTGTGGGTTAGGTAAGGCAGATTTTCCCTGCTTTGACACTCGGGCGGATCACTCAAACTGATTCTAGCCAGTGTGTGCGTTTGTTAGCTGAGGTAATTGACAGTGTTCTCATCCAAGCGTGTTGAGCTGTTCACTGATGTGTTCGCTTCCTTGCTAAGATATTTTGTGCTTTTAAACTGCGTTGAATTTGTGTTTTCTCAGTTATTCAACATCAGTGGTGCAATTTCTAGTTTGGGCGCATTTACACACGATTAATAATAAATAATAACGATTGTTGTCTTCTCCCCTTTGTTCCAGTGGACTTCAGTCTGCTCGGGATGCCAGAGGCTCAGTGCCCTCTTGTGAACGTATGTTGTTCCTGCTTTAGAAGAACATAGAGCTCTATGACCTGTCCACTAAATTTTAATCAGGATATTAATTGAAATCACATTTTAAGAGGAAAGTGATGGAGGTTTCAGGCTGTGATAATCTCATTTTTATCTTCTAGATGCTTCAATATCACTTAGTTACACACGTTCCCCATTCTCCCTCTGACTTTCTCTTCCTTTCCTCGCTCTCTGCTGCGCTCGGCTGTGTTTTGCGAGCCTGTATTATTGCAGCATTCAGGTTCTGGGTTGTGCTTCCTGTTGCTATTCTGGGTCTTGTGCTTCCTGTGCGTGTGTTCGCATGGCTTATTCAGGTTTAGGGGTCTTGTGCTAGCTCTCTCTCGCACTCTCCCTCACTCGCGCTCTCATTCTCTCCCTAGCTCGCTCTATCATTCTCTCTTGCATTCTCTCTATCGCTGCCTCTATCTCTCTCTCTTTCTCTCTCTCCCTCCCTCCCATAAATATATATATATACACACACACCCACACACACACACACAC
>JBBPCW010270729.1:0-11738 GCA_037974425.1 Phenacogrammus interruptus
TCGTGATTAATAATCGTGATTTCAATATTGATCAAAATAATCGTGATTATCATTTTGGCCATAATCGTGCAGCCCTACATCACCTGCAACATAGCTTTTTGGTCAATTTTAACGTTTTATTTAATTTTGTGCAATAAATGCAACGTGTTGGGATCAGGATTATCATGATTTTTGGAATCAAATGTATCCCAATTCAAACAAATCTTGAACAAAGAGGCGGTTTGATCCAGATTAAAACTGAGATTGGATTAGGTTATCTGTTCTGATTTCAGAAGCCTTCTTTTCCTTTGAACAACCCATTTTCAAGATTCAATCCATTCTGTTATTCAAAATCCCATTGGATTAACTTTTGACTGGGCCCTGGAGCATCAACCAGTAGCTGATCTAACTACAATCCACCCACAACATCCTTCATTCCACAGCCTAAAGCTGTCATATTTCTTCCGTGTGTCTTAACTGAACCCAACGACACTCCATCACCGAACTGAGGCCACCTAACACGCCTTCACCGATGGACACCAGTTGAGCAAAAAGGTTTAAAATAAAAAAAAAAAAAAAGGTTTCTGACTTTTACTTTAAGATCTCTCTCAACAGCAGATGACTCACCTGTCTGCTCCAGCAGAACTGGCATCTCTTTTCCCATTGAAAGGGCTGCTTTTTTGTGGTATTTTGCCATTAAAGGTAGTTTGGGACCAGCTTGCCTGTAAAACAGTAAACAGAGACAGGTCAAGTTTCAGGGCAGAGCGCTGTCATCCGTGATGTTTAAGCAATTTTCGGAGTACATCTGGAAGTAGGAGGTCGCAGTTAATGCTTTAAAACCCCCATCTCCCCTCTGATAAAAGTACTACTCATAAAAGTTTCAGAAACACACATTAGAAGTGCCACCGTCCTGAATTCTGGAGAGTGGAGACTTCATGTGAAGGCTTGAGGAATCCGAGGGCTGCTTCTTCTTGGGAATTTTAAAAGGGGTTCCCATCTGAAAGGTGAGAATAGAAGATGGGTCAGATGCTGACAGTCCTCTTGGTGTCTGTAGGTGGACTTAGTGATAGGTGGAAGATTTCTCCTAGGTGTTGTGGGGCGATAACTCCAAGTAACTCCACCGTTTAGCAGTTTTTTTCTCATGAAGACAAATATAGATATAATGCAGGCTAATACCTTCTACTCGTCCTCCTGCCAACTCGGCTTTTCGTTAGGCCCACTTTTAGTCAGGAAAGGAGCTGTCGCCCACAACCAGACTCTGTAACATGATTTTTATTATTCGTTTAAATGTGCAATAAATTATGTTGCTACCTGGCTAATATACAAGCAGGTGCTTGTAAATCGAGCTAACTGAGCTAATGCTAACAAGTAAACATTAAAGCTACAAGCAAAAATGCCACGACCCAACGTTAATTACACACCCGGTTCGAAACCTTAATAAACATGAAATTTCATTTTTGATATAAAGGGATCAGCTTAAATAAGAGCCCGTGTTTTAGACCTAAAAACATAGCTAGGCTAGGCTAGGCTCAGCTCAGCTAAAGTTGGGATGCTGACAGGACATTTGAGAGACGCACTAATGCGCACATCTGCGCAGTCCGGGTGCGCTTTGGACTCATGAGCTTATGCGTTATGTGGGTGTTGTAATGAAGGAAAAATGGATTGATAAAATAACGTACAAGAGAGCGACATGTCCAACTACACAACGTGGACAAAGGTATTGGGACAGACCACATAATTATTAAATTCAGACGTTTCAATCATACTCGATGCCACAGGTGTACAAAACTAGCACATTTTGTACGACGCCATGTTTTCAACTTTGTGGACACAGTTTAGGGAGGAACCTTTTCTATTCCAGGATGACTGTGCCTCAGTGCACAAATGAAGCTCCATACAGACATGGTTGGAGGAGTGTGGAAGAACTTGCCTGGCCACACAGAGCCCTGACCTCAACCCCATCCAGCACATTTGGGATGAACTGGAACTGAGATCGCAACCCAGGCCTTCTCGTCCAACATCAGAGTCTGAATCCATAAGTGCTCTACAGAATGAATGAGCATAAATTGCCACAGAAACAGAAGCTTTTGGCAAGCTGGTGGCCTAGTTGTTAGGGAGTTGCCCCGGCAATCTGAAGGTTGTGGGTTTGAATCCACTGAGGTTCTCTTAAGCAAGGTACTGTCACCACACACTGCTCCTCGGGCGCCCCTCTTTGGTGGCAGCCCACTGCTTCCCCTGATGAATGGGTTAAATTGGTTAAATACAGAGAAACACTATGTGCTGTGTTGTGGCCATAAGAAGCTGATTTACTTTATAGCTGCAAAGTCTACGGATTTGAATGCAGTGTCATTAAAGACCATGTTGGTGTAATGATCAAATGTCTCTTTGAATAGACGCTTTAATGCAATTTAATACAGCCTTTATCTTTAATGAAACACATTCGGGCAGTTGCAGTTTCAGCAGCATTTGCAGAAGATCCTGCTCCTCACACTGGAGGTCAGGTTTTATAGGGAAGAACATCATGGCTGTGATTCAGTCGCAGTAGATCAACATATATGCTTTAATATTGCTTTCCGCCAAAAAATGTGGTCCTCCACCACGTTCAATATCGAGCTCTAAAACTGAAGCAGTATAAAGCTAAGCGCATATTTTATTCTGTTTTAATCAGACTTTAACACAATAGGCTGTTTTGTTCATTTTGTTTTTTTTGATTGAGTTTGTAAAGCTTTCACTGCCCATCTTGTTTGTCAGTTTGAGCTGTTCTGCTATTTCTACTACAATCATTTGGCAGAAGGAGTGATGAAGTAATTGTAAAAGAGAAAATATCACAAACACACAGAATGGGTAGAAGATGTTCAACCAACCAGACTGTGCCTTTGGAACTGTCTGTCCAAAAATCATGCAGAATTCATTTTGCAGAATTGTTTTCATTATTCATTTATTGATTTTAATTATCTGTATAGTTCAGCTGTCCGGCAGTGTCTGTCAAAAGAAATACCAGTAACAGAGATGACATTAATATATTAATGGACACAACCTGATATCATCCATATCATGTTTATGACAGTGTTATGTAGCAGCAGCAAGTGTTGCAACTACAGTTACGTTCCAAGAGAACCCACATATTGTGAAAAAACGCTTTGTTGTGTAGGTCGTTGGACAAAAGTATCATAACAAAGGCTCATAAACAAATGCACTATGCTATTACCTAAAGAAATTCCAGAAAGGTTATAGACACATTTCTAAGGCTGTGGGACTCAACAGGTTAAGGTATCATATCCAAACTGAAGATGGCCTACAAATGTCTCCGCTAGAGTACAGTAACAGTCCACAAGGGAAGAAACAAAAGCACTCAGACAAACATCCCAGGAACATCTACAGGCCTCACATTCCTCAGATACGATCAAGGGCTCATAAATAAGCACCTTGATTATCTTCTGAAGCCCTCTGTACTATAAACTATTGAGTCTAACATTTTTTTGAGACAAATCCGTTTAACATCTGTCATGAAACTGTCACAGCATTCAAACAAACATCAGACTAACTGCCAACGGGACTTCACGGGAAGAGCCAACTTTACCGCACATCCTTTTGATCTTTCTTTCAAAATAGTAATGAACATTCTTCACCAAGAACACCAAAGCCACCACCTAGCAACAATTTACCTGCTGTCTGCCAGTCCACGAGAGGCATTTGGTCACACCCTATCAGCTACTTCAGGTACCTTAGCAACACCCTTGCAAACACATTAAATACAGAACTGGACTTTGTGGCTTTGTTTATTTGACTAAAAACACGTAGTTTCTAGCTCAGTGTTGAATACAATGTGGGCTGCAGAAATGCAGGTCATGACTCAATGCCACAAAATGACTTTTACAAGAATCTTTTTTTTCAGTTTTGAAATGACCAAGGCTACTTATGATTACATTTTAAATATTCCAAAAAGTCATCAGAAAGTAATAAAACAAAGCCTTGTTGGTTAAATCATGTGTTGTTGTTCTTTCTATTGGTCCTGTTGTCTTGTGACTGGTGGAAAACAGTAAATGGTTTGATAATCATGTGTGATCAGCACCTTAGAACCTGAGAGACTTGCCATGGTTCACTACACTTGTTTCCTTGTTTCCTCACATTCTCTTTGTTTTGTACACTTTGTATAA
The DNA here is from genome assembly GCA_037974425.1 of Phenacogrammus interruptus. Lineage (NCBI taxonomy): Eukaryota > Metazoa > Chordata > Actinopteri > Characiformes > Alestidae > Phenacogrammus > Phenacogrammus interruptus. Next base: position 4,137 of record JBBPCW010270729.1, read on the forward strand.
AGATCTGAAACCAAAAATGAAAGGAATTCAGAAACAAACTGCTCCCTAAAACAGAAAGGAATTGGGAACTGACTTTATATTGTTCACAGTTATTCAGTAAATTCAATATAATATAATAATAATAATAAAATAACAATAATTTGAAGGTCTATCTGCTGCTCGCACCACGTTATGAAGTGAAATGCACTTGCTGAAATTTCAACAAAATAAAGTAATCCTTAGAAATGTAAGAGCGCATGTCACGACTGGCTGAAGGTATCAATCTGCACACCGCTCTGCAACAACACACACTCGCACGAAATTGAGACGAGGATGTACACCTGGGCTGGACTTCTTCTCATCATATATGGTGCAGGTAAAATGGACTTCTTTCAAACGTTATTGTTACATAATAATAGATGTTGTTTAGTGATGATTTTTGAGGTGAGAGCCTTTATATAGAAACTTCTATAGATGCACTTTGTATGGGATGCTAATCTGGAGAATAAAAACTTCTGTAGAAAAAAAAATCAACAACATTTTTGTCTATATACTTTGCTCCCCCACAGAAAAACAGACTTTCAGGTATTTAGTTCAAAGACTCGTTTTCAATCAAGTGCCTGCTCCTGGCCAGTATCAGAGTGTTTTATTTGTTAAGACACAAGAGTACAAATATACACATTTAACGTATTCAGTATGCTATCCTTCATATTTCATTTTACTGAACATTTATTTGTTTGACATTGTTGTAGCTTCAGTTTAGAAAGTCGAGGTGCCGTTTGATGTGTTGGTGGTGTAATATGATAGGGCGGTGGGCAGATATGAACACGACTATACTTCCATAAACAAATTCCTGGAGAATCAGCTGTCCTTCAAACACAGTTTGTGAAGAGCAAAATAAAACTTACTGTAGAAGGAAATGGGAAAAATCAGGGTGATCTCAGACTTTTCTGTGACTTTAAACTAATTGTAATGGGTTTAAAATGTTTTATGCTATTTGCAGAGTCTGGAATCCTTTGTGCTCATCAGCCTGTAGCGACTCTAAAGGGAGAGAATGTTACTCTGAGTGACGGCACTGAACAGCCTGCTGGTGACGTGGTCTACTGGTTCCTGGATGAAGAACTGCTGGCTGTGAAATGGTACAACACTGTTGAATACCATGTGAACAAAACAGATAAGTTACATCTGGATCCACAAACTGGATCCCTCACCATCAAGGAGGTCTCAGCTTGCGACTCTGGAGGTTATGTAAGGATGGATTACACTTTCATTCTTCAGGGAGATCATCAGTTAAACATAACCAGTGAGTTGGGAACAATCCAGTATTATTCTTCTTCACCACAACATTTCCAGATCACAGAAAAATCAGTATTGTATTTGAGAAGTGGGTATTTTTGGAACTAAAAAGTACATTTTACTCACTGCTTTGTATATGAATAATACTGTATTAAACTCTCGGAACTGTCACGTTCCCCTCCTGTGTGAATGTAGAGAAACTGAGAGCACTCGTGGATACCGCCATGCTGGAGTTTTAGTTGCTTTTATTTAGGCTTGGAAAAACAGGCAAACAGAAAACGGCTCGTGGGCCAGGCAGGAAAACAAGAAACCAAAAGACTAGACTAGGAGTACGAAGACAAGGGCCAGACAAACATCAGGAGAAGGGATGACACATAAGGTCGGTGACGTACAGACGCGGAGCATACACTAAATACAAGACAGGGCGAGACGTGGACCAATCAGGGACACAGGGAAATCTACATGGGATACACAACAGGTTACAAGGCTACAGAGACAACCAGGGAACAGGGGGGACACAATGGGGAAACAGAGCAGAGAACAGGCATGCAAGACAAGACAGACCAGAACAGAACACATGCATAACTACAACTAAGGTTCTTCAGCAAATGCTGGTATAAACTGTAAACAGAAAACAAACAGAACAGGAGAACAGAAAAAACCTAATCTGGCACGGCTCCGGCGTGCCAGCCATGACAGGTACGTCCAATAGAAAATTATTCAGTCTGAATGTTTGTTCTTCTTGGTATCTAGGTGTACACAGCCATGCTCCAGTGCCCTCCACCAATACTGTCAGCCCTGGTAAGCATGAGCAAAAAAAAAATCTTTAAACATTCTTTAAAAACATCAACATCTTTAGCGACATTCGCTCCACTCCAGAGTGTATGTTATATCTGATACAAAAATATCCATCCATCCATTTTCTTCCGCTTATACGGAGTCGGGTCGTGGGGGCAACAGCCTAAGCAGGGAAACCCAGACTTCCCTCCAGCTCTTCCAGGGGTATCCCGAGGCGTTCCCAGGCCAGCTGAGAGACATAGTCTCTCCAGCGTGCTCTAGGTCTTCCCCAAGGTCTCTTCCCATTGGGACGTGCCCAGAACACCTTCCGAGGGAGGCGTCCAGGAGGCATCCTAACCAGATGCCCGAAGCCGCCTCATCTGGCTCCTCTCGATGTGAAGGAGCAGGGGTTCTACTCTGAGCTCCTGAGCATTTAACTGAGCTTTTCACCCTATCTCTAAGGGAAAGCCCCGCTACCCTGCGGAGGAAGCTCATTTCGGCCGCTTGTATCCGCAATCTCATTCTTTCGGTCACTACCCAAAGCTCGTGACCATAGGTGAAAGTAGAAACGTGATCCAAAAATATACTCATGAAAAAGTGTGTCTAGCCCTTCTTTAAGCTCAATCATGGGTCCACCAACTTCAAATGCAATGACAGATATTACATTCTCCTCAGTTGATATCACTATCATGTATTTCACAGGCCGTCCAGTTCCTGGAGTGGACAATGGTGTGGGGGAAACTGTGACATTGTACACCAATCTCTCCGAAGTGCCAGAATGCTCCATAGTAATTTGGGATGTCACCACCCAATCTAATTGTCATATTGCCAAGAGCAGATGTTTGTTGAAGAGTAGTGACATAAGATACAGCGGGGATGCCAACCTGCGACTCTCCCTGAATCGAGCAAACGGCTCCCTTACCATCACTAAGCTCAAGATGAGTGATTCCGGACTGTATTCGTTTAAAGTGTTGAATAACACTCGGACCACAGCATTTCAGCTCAGAGTTTTTGGTGAGGTTCCACTTTTGGCAGAATATGACAAATAATGATTGACATTTGAATTCATGCGATCAGTCTTGCTTGACTGGGTTTGTGCTCATATTAGTCTTGATTCTCAAATTCAAGGTCCTTTGTTCAAACCTGCCATTGTGAGGATCAGAGCATCCAGCAGCTTCTCGGTGGTGCAATGTTCTGTGAAGAATGATGTGGAGGTGAGTCTGTCCTGGTACAGAGGGAACCAGAGGATCTCTAGCACCAGCAGTCTTGACCTCAAAGTCGACCTCATGCTGCCTCTAAATGTAAAAGCAAAGGACAGCAGCACCTACTTCTGTGTGGCTGCAAATCCAGTGGGAAATCAGACTTCCCAGCTAGACAAAGGCAAACTCGGTTCAGGTGGGTCATCACCATCTGAAGTTCTCCTTTCATCAGTTTACATGCAGTTTTAAGTTTCTAGATCTGCTTGATCAGGTTTTGCATCTTCAGTAGTCACCAAAATCTTTTCCCGAAATCCATTCTTATGAGATTCAAGGGAAGAAATTGTCCCAGAGAGCTCTTAGATTACATTAGGTTAGATAGAGTTCAATCTCTAACAATTACTGAGAGTGTACCTGTATGTGACCATCAATAAACTTATATCTACTCTGGATTTCTCTTGACAGATTCTATTGACTGGTCAAGATTGGCACTGGCACTGCTTGGGCTTTTTGTGATTGCACTGATCCGGGCATGCTGTTGTCCACGATTCGGCAGATATGAGAAGTTGTAGGATAAGCATAACCAACTTGGTGTTCAACTTTCTTATAGCTTATTTTTGTTTGTTTTAGTGTGTGATTTTATACATATCATTGCTGATCCTCTGCTGTCTGTTTGCAATGGATGATCTGGAGGTTAGATGGTACCAAAATAAGAAAATGAATTAGGATAATTTAAACAATCATATATTCATATATTCATGGATTGTCATTGTTGTGTTTGTGCTGGGTTTTTTATTTTTATTTTTTAACATAATTTGCATATGCCTAATATTGTATAGGACGCCCTCATTCTACCAAACAGCTCTGGCCCATTGAAGCATTGGGCTTGAGCCAAGACCTCTGAAGGCACTGGATTTTCGTGTCCTTTAAATCCTTTAAGTTGTGAAGTGGGGCTTCCATGGATCACACTTGTTTCTTTCGCAAATGCTCAATCAGATTGAGAACCAGGAATATGGAGGCACCTTGAGCTCTTTGTTTTGAAGATATTTTGATCCAGCTGGGTGTACAGTGATGAAGACCTTTCATTCTGACAGCTAGCTATTGATCCTTTAGCACAGAGAGCTTATTGAGAGTTATGTAAAACATTTATCACAGTTGTTTTATGTCACGCTGGTTTTGTTTTGACTTCAGTAGAACCATGAATGCTCAAATTTGCAACTTTATGTAAATCATGTCTAGAGTTCATGTAAGAAGAACAATAAAGTACCATTTCTCAAACTTCTTCGTTCTGGGGTTCAGTCATGTCAGGCTTTGGGGCTGCATAGAGCTATTAAAGTCATGGGACCTGAAAGTGAGAAAACCTAGAAACCTGTGACTAGATGTAGGCCTAGTGGTGACTGATCATACAGTCCCAGCATGAACTTAAAAGGGAGCGTGCACATAAGAGAACTGAACGTGACTGTTTTGGTAAGGTCTCTGTGGGCACCTGCCCCAGATCTACATCCTCATCAGCCACCCCCTCATCAGGGGGTGGATCTGGGGCAGGTTACCCTCCTGACCATATGCCCCAGATCCACCCTCTCATCAGCCATTGTTTTACCCCTGTGTTTTTATATTGTCATTTGATCTTTCCTCTTCTTTTAAGCTCTTCACAACATTTGATTCATTATTAGGAGTAATTATATACTTCAGCAGGACTGTCATCCAGGTGGATTCTCTTCTCTTCAGCTGAGGAGAGTCCAGTGCTGGTCAATGTCAGAGACTGATCTACAAAATAAAAACATGGACATTAAATATTTCATAGTTAGTGTGAGATCTTTGATACAGTAGTTTAAAAGAACAAAGGAAAACACATTCATCCTCATTGAACTTCTCCATCAAACTACCTTCTCAGTTCCATCATGATTCCTGCGCACATGCTGTGCTTTGACAAAAGCTATACAGATTCCTGCTCCACGTTCCTACATGTTCTTGACTTTTCTTCAGAGTACTGAGTCATAACACTCATCTGTGGAGCTTTCAGAGGCAACTTGGATGAATGGGTAACACATTGAAGTTGATCTAAGAGAGAAAAATTAAAAGCATGGACATAAAATTTTACATAGTTGGGGTGAGATCTTTGAGCCAGTAGTTTAAAGGAACAAGAAAAAGGACACACTATCTGTCTCCTTGAACTTTGTAGATGCCTCCATGTACTTCGAGGCCTCATAGCTGTAGTATAGTGTCTCTCTAAATACCGACCCAATAAGCCTCATAGCTGTGGTGTTAACACTGACCCAATAAGCCTCGTAGCTGTGGTGTAGCATCTCTCAAAATACTGACCCAACAAACCTCGCAGCTCTGGTGTAGTGTCTTTATAAATACCGACCGAATAAGCCTCGTAGCTCTGGTGTAGTGTCTCTCTAAATACGGACATGTATGGGTTTAATATATATATATATACTAAACCCATACATGTCACCTACCTGCCCATAGTGCCGCAACATGTGTACATATCATAATGCAACAATAATTTAGATGTAATTAATCTCATAATTGCATCATTTTTCAAAACTTTTTTTAGTTTATTTGAGACCAGAGACAGAGTTCATTGACTTAATAACAATATTTAAAAGGTAAAACATTAAAGTTTACTGTAGTAACAAGCAGTAATGAATGAACCATCAAAAGCACACAAACTGATTATTTTAAGTAAAGAATCATAGCATTGTATTCACAATTCCCCATCTGACTCACAATTGTGGCAAACGTAAAAAATTTTTTTACTTTTTTACCTCAATTTTCAGTTCTCCCAGAAGGAATGATTACATGTGGCTGTTAACTTACAGAAAGAAGCAGGGGTCTACTGAACATATGCAGAGGGAGTGTCATGGCTCTAGTTCATTCCTGATTGGAAAATTGTCCCCACTCTCCCCTAGTCCTTGAAGCTTTATAAATTTATGTCAATGTTGTAATGGTTTGGTCTGAATATGTGCATTTTATTGGTAAAATATTACTTTATTAGCATTTTTATCTTAATAATAATATTAACTTAATAATAACAATACCTGTTGTTCACTTAAACCAAACACAGTGCGTGCAAACGAGCACAGCTTGCCAGGATTTCCTGTTTAAGTTCCGGCCTTCTTTTCTTCTGCAGGTTTTGCTCCAGAAGAACATTAGGTAAGTGCATGTTCATTAACATAATATTAAAATAAGATAATATTGCATAATATTATGTTAATGCCATAGAATTAAAAGACATCATAATTCGACCTCTTTTCATTACACTGCTAAGAAAAAATGCCTCACAAACCTCACAATGTGCCTGCAAACAAACAAACCCCTTCAGCAAAAGATCTGTGTGTGGTTTTCTTTTCATGTACCCTCTTGCTTTCCTTCAGCAGGTTTAGTTGACAGTTTTTAGAACATGGTGTGACATTAGGTAAGACATTGTATTATCATAATGATGCAAAATGTTATGTTAATGCAGTTTTGGCAAATTTCATGGTAATATTTTGCCTTTTTTATTAAGTACTTGAGAAGTATTTGGGCATTTTTGTTTGTACTGTATGCTAGGAATCAAATTGACATGTAGTTCAAAATTAATGCATTCTAGGATATTACGAAATCTTTTTATGTTAATGCTGCTCGCCCTGCGATCAGGAAATCGTGGGTTTGATTCCCAAGACTGAGCAGGGTACCGTCCACACACACTGCTCCCCTGGCTGCCCACTGCTTCACTTGGTGAATGAGTTAAATGCAGATAAAGAATTATCTGCTGTGGTGTGTTCACTGATGATAGAATGGTCACTTTCACTTTAGATCTCTTTTCATTACTAAAAAACATTTTCTTTGAATAGTATTTAAAAGAAAAGGCTTGAAGAACTCATAACTCATTTCAAACTCATAAGTGTCTTCTGCTGATGCTCATTTTAACATGATCAAGCATGTTGAGTTTTGGCCAAATAAGGAAGTGAAAAATCAAAACTCACCCCTGTAACCCTCAGAAACGTGTTGTAGCTTGGTTCCGAGGACACATCAGGACGCGACACTCAACACTCAAGAGACCAAAAGACATGGAGACAAGGGTGTGCTTCTGGACTGGACTACTTTTCATCATGTGTGGTTCAGGTAAAACATGTAAACACCACATTTACATGTTTACTCTCTCTTTGACTCTCTACTCTCACTGCTGAGGATCTATTCTCCTCTATTAATCTAAAACGTTTATGTCAGCCATGATGAGGCCGCTTTAAAGAAAACTTCACATTTTTTTGCTGACAGAAGTGTGTATTTGTGTGTGTATTTGTGTGTGTGTGTGTGTGTGTGTGTGTGTGTGTGTGTGTGTGTGTGTGTGTGTGTGTGTGTGTGT
>JBBPCW010270739.1:0-11738 GCA_037974425.1 Phenacogrammus interruptus
ACAGGTTTTGTAATGAAGCTAGTTACATATTGCATATTAGTTGGTATAATTAGCTGAGCGTTTTTGAAGAAACAGTGGTAGCTGACTGACACTGATCATTACATCTATGCCACGTTGTGCACATAAACACTTGGTTTAATAAAAAACGCATGCGAGTCTATTGCAAATCTAATATTACTCATAATTCAAAAAGTTGATATGACTGAAAAAAACTGAAAGCAGGTTTTTGTTTCTGTCACTGAAACACTGGTATAGAAAAGTGTGCTGTGGTTTCTGATGATTACAAAAAAAACCTGTGTTGTCAACCAACAAAAATCTGAATACAGGGACACTGCAATGGATGTTAATGGATGTATCTTGACATTGTCATTTCTTCCAAGGATGCTTTATACTTTAGGTACCCCCTTGCCAAATCTGAGCCGGTGTTTTTTTTTTTCAAGATCCATTTCAGCAAGGTCAGCCTTGTCCTGGCAATAGATCTAGCAGGCCAGCTTGAGTTCCATTAGTTTTATTACTCTTGAGCATCCCCTCTAGCAAAGTACTGACAACCTGAAGACATTTCACCTCAATCAGCTCACGCTTGCCGTGAATGCATTTATTATCACAGCGCTGAAAATCTCACCGATGACCCACCAATGTTTATGTTGCTTATAAGCTTTCAGGTAGATGTGTCCCTTCACTAGAGAATTCATTGGATAACTCACTCATAAGCATCAAATTACATTAAATCAAGATTTCTATAGAAAACAAACAGATCCAATTTATGAAGTCCAGACTGTTGTTTATCATTATAATGCCCCTTCCATCATTCTGGAGGAAACTATGCGTTAGTCGACCTCTTTGTCTATGATTTTCCCATCTTGTTAACAGGATTAGGTCCATGTATCTCAGCACAGACCTTGGTATGGAAAGCCTATAACACATCAGTGAACTGAGAAAATGAACAAAGTGTTCCACCGAACCCAGAAAGAAAGTTGATCTGGTGTATTGGCAGGTAAGGCAATGCATGAATAAGCACTGCTCCTGGCAGGTGCAGCTTGCTCTTTACATGCTCTTTTTTAAGCTGTGGGAAAGTAACTAATAAAGTAATTTTATATGCCAGGATTTTCATTACACTTTAAGTCACCAAAAAGAAGCCTGGGAAATCATCTATTCACTACAAATCCATCTAAGCTAATTACTGCCAAGCTTGTTTCATCAAGAGTGGTAGACCATTCCCAGCACAGCAGAAATCCTTGGAGATGTCTTGGAGCATTATCTTGACATGATCTTTTCATCCAAGGATGCTTTAGTAGTGAAAATAATTTCCATTTTATACTTTAGGTACCCTCTTACCATTTAAACAAGGCTCAGCCTTGGCCTAGTAATAGATCTAGTGGGCCAGCTTGAGCTTTATTACTCTTGTTGTACTGACAGCCTGAAGAGATTACACCTCAATCAGTTCAAGCTTGCCATGGATGCATTCATGATCACAGCACTGAAAATCTCACCAATGACGCACCAATGTTTCATGGAACATAATGTGTTTATTTTATGAACATATGTGCTGTTATATTCACATTTGTGCCACCTTTTTACCCCTCGAGGTCCCTAAAATGCTTGTGTATACTTGAGATCATGTTGCTTATAAGCTTTCAGGTAGATGTGTCCCTCCACTAGAGCACTCATTGGCCAACTCATTTATTGGCATAATTTCTATAGATAGCAAACACAACCAGGTTATGAAGTATAGAATTTCCATTCCTTTCATCATTTTGTAGGAAACTGCATTTTGAAGGAAACTTGCTAAGGCCTTCAGATGTTCATTTTGAGGTGTGAAACCACAACCTGTTGATGACTAAGCAAGATAGGAAACAAGCCCTCCTCCTCCACTTGCTGCTTATCACGTACATAGACTATTTGTGTGCATGAATTATTTTCTGAAGTACTAATGGCGTATGTGAAACAACTATCTTCTGAACATATTTCAAATGCTGGTATTGATAAGTGTAGGCCAACAGATGTAGGAAGGATCAGGAGGGAAGAAAGACAAATAAAGTCCATAAGTACAGCCAGAGTCAAGTGGTAGTGCATGTAATTACATATATCCAATTTTGAATCAGTTGCAGTGGCACTCATACAATAAGCACTTTACTTTAACAACCACTATCAGCCATTAATCAGCCTTGAGGGATGTGGCACTAGTGAAAATATCCGGCTTTCTTCATACATTACACCCTCACTGAACTCCAGAAACAATTTGGGTAATTATGGTCATCCCACCACTCCACTCCAAAATAAGCGTTTTTCAAGTGTTTGGTCATTGTTTAGTGTTGTTTCCCTAAAGTACTTTATAACCTGATTGTAGATGCACTGCTAAAGAACACACCAGCTTGGGACAGATGCCTACACCTTTTCCTATTTACAGGGTCACAGATTTCCTGTTCACAGCAGTGTGGGCACTGTTCATGCACCACAACTCATTAACCTATAATTTTGTAGATCTTTCAGATTGGTGTTGACTTCTAAGAACAATGTTTGGTTAAACTCTAGTATAAGTTACATTATCATGCTCTTATGATTCTATAATGCTCACAGTACAGTTGCTGGTAGTTAACTGACTGCTGTTTGCTATTTTATTAAGCAGTAACTGATCTGAAAGCGTTTCCAGAGGACATTAATTTGTGTATACATCATGATCTGTGCACAACCTCTTACCTCAGATTATGTGGAATGTGCTTATTAATTAACTGCAGTATCGAATTAGCTATGTATGCCTTCACATTTGAATTGCTTTTAAAGTTTATTTTTCAATGAATTAATTTGGTGTTTCCTCAGTACCTCAGGGCTAAATTACCAATTACCTCAGTCATTAAAAACTAAGCAGACAATGAAATCATAAGAGAATTCATTCCCAGCTGCTGGCTTGTTGAAGTGCAATTTAAGCTTAACAAGAGAATATTTATTAAGGTTCATTACTATTGTTGGTATGATGCAGCAATAATTAGTATTGGACTCCTTAATTAGTATTGGTCCGCTACAGTTAACTACAAGCTGCTGAAGTGTATAGAGCATTACAAGAGCATTATAATTCTATGCTGAATATTTCTCGTTCCACCAGGCAATCATCAGTGGTGCAATGATAAGGATCTTGAATGCAGTTAAAAGAAGATGTGGGGGTGGCCTAAGAAGCTGCTCATTAGTTTTCCTACATACAAATGCACTGTAGACCCCAACTATGCTCTAACTTTTCAAAAAATATAGTCCAAGTCCCCAAATTTATCATTCAAATTCACCACACTAATATTTCTGGAGTCACTGAAGAATGCATTGACCAAACAAATCAGTAATTGTCAAATACCGAAATAAGAAATATTAATCTTACTGTCAGTTATGTGTGTGTGTGTGTGTGTGTGTGTGTGTGTGTGTACACAACCATTGACTGTATTATGCGGTTACATCCCCTTTTTTACTTTAAAAGTCTTTGGTACTCTGGTACAGACTTCCACTAGATTTTGGAAAATACACTATATGGACAAAAGTACTGGGCCTCACTTGTTGTTCAGGCCTTTTACTTCCAGGAAATTCTTTCAAATAATTTTAGTATTAGATATTTCAGGCCTTTAGCAATTTTTTTATTAGCTAGTACTACAGTATTGAATACTAGATAGGTCAACACACATTTGTCTCTTTTGGTTTATGTATTATCTAAACTAAGAGTTCCTTAACAGACAGATTCTTTAGTTATTTTTTTATGAAGATTCTTGTTTTCTTAAACCAAAATTCATGACTATAGATGCAGAAATGAATGATGATGACAGGAAAACCCTGATCAGTGGTTTTACGCTGAAACATCAGAAAAATGGCAAAGTTTTCTAGTCTTTCTTAACACTTATCTGATATGACGATCTGCAAAGCTGTTTGGGTGGGTAGTGTGTCTATTTTTTCTTTATGGTTGAACAGACAGCAGCCCTGTTTGACTAAGCTGCTACTGTGGTTGCTGCTACACTGTTATCTGGTGTTATGATACTGGCACCCATTCAGTGCACTGTGTTTCACCTCGACTGCACTTCTCAGGGTTGATAAAAATTTCTAACTGAATGCTTTCCTCTGTACCACCCCACATTCTCATGTGCCACATTTGAAAATGTATAAATTCCAGCTCTTCACGTTATGCCAAATGAACTACTTCCACTACTACTAATAACAATGTAATAAAAATAATAGTAAATTTATTTGTTTACATCTTTCACACATGCACTGCACTCATACATTGAAAAAATCATCTTGATTTACACATTGTACATCTAATGACTTAACTAAGTACAGCTTGACTAAATGAATGTCACGCTTTCATCTACATTGGCATTGTACCTGTAACAGAACACTAAATAAGGAGGTACATATTGGCTTATCAACTGTATTTGGTGAAAAAAAAGGGTGGGGGGGTGAAGTATACATTCCAGTCTGGGCTACATTCTTATTTTAATGAGCTGAGCTGGAAAATGCTCAGATGTGCAAATTAGGGGGATTCTAATACTGGATATGGCAACCAAGCCAATTTTCATTCAGGAGTGGTATACAAATGTGGTGGGGCCTAGTCATTAGCTTACGTCCTGTCATTAGAAAATGCAGTGAGGAAGAGAGCAAGAGAGAGAGAGAGAGAGAGAGGGAGAGAAGGATAGTAAGAGAGAGTGAGATATAGGAAGAGAGAGTGAGAGAGGGATAGGTAGAGAGGATGAGAGAGATAGGAAAAGTGAGTTCAGAGATGGAAATAGAGAGAGGGTGTGTGTGAGAGAGAATGAGACAGAGAGTGAGAGAGAGAGAGAGAGAGAGAGAGAGAGAGAGAGAGAAAGAAAGAGAGAGAGAGCAGAGGGTGCTGGGTGAAGTGCATTGTGATGACTGAAGCTCTAGGGCTCAGACATAACATGTCCATCTGTTGCTAGGATACGAGCACTACAAGATTAAATATTTTCTCTCTGCTGATCAATGAGGACAATTGCTGTTGATTTTATTGATATGGTTCTTTCCTGAACTGTAAAGTCCCTGCGCTCAGCCCCACCACACACCACCACCACCACCCGACCCCAGTGAAGAAAGGCCAAAGGACAATTCATTAAGCTTAAATTGAAATTATAATTATTCTATTATAATAGTGGGCTCTCTGGTTTAACACAGTAATAAGCTTTCTGAAAGTACAGGTTAATGAATAATTCATGAATGAGTCACATATAATAAAAGCAAAAGACAGAAAAGGGATCAGTGCCTATAATTATTTCCCTACAGAGATAGTGACCCATACAGCCATTTGCAAATGTTTGTTAAATATTCAGTACATATTTAGAGTGACATTTCTATTTATTTGCGTTTGGGTTTAAAATCCTGGATATGTTAAATACAGTAAATAAACAGTAATTTGGCATTAAAACAAATGTGCATTAAAACAATTGTATCAATGTTCACAAACAATCAAAATTTTTTTCTTCTCTTTTGCACACAACTGTACTGTCTTTAAAGTCCAACCTTAACCTTTGTTTTCTTTCTGAGTAGGTTAATATTGTGCCTAAAGGAATACTTGGATCACCACTTCAGTTCTTGTCAAAGGAGATGAGGAAACTGGAAGTTTGTCTTTGGGAACTTCGCCTAGATTCCAGCACAAACAGAGTCTAAATGTGGCACGACTCCTCTGCTGAAATGAGGGAGGATAGCGTTGTTGATATTTAGGTCAAGCTGAGATGAAACCCCTCCCTGCCTTTTCTTTTCCAGGTCATCTCAAGCTTCAGGGCCTAAGCAGGACAGAGGCGTAGCTTTATGCAGCACATTAAAATGAAACAGCCTATGGATTATTAATGAGGATCTTATGGAGCAAATAGCTGAGTTGGACATTTATTTAAATCATGAATGGAATGTATAATGTGAAGTATATTTCTCACTCTGCTTTATTATAGATTGTATTCTGCATACTAATGCACTGTAGGCTGGGTTATGCATACTGAGGCAGAGTACATTTGAATGTATTCATCTCTCTTCACAAAATCTGGAAAACACAGGGAAGCTTAAGGGGAAATTTCCCAGAATTTTCACGTTCCGAGTCACTCAGAGTGGTTTGATATGAAATTCATCATTTTAAAGAAACTACCCAAATTGAATCAGTTTACCGTAATAGGAGCCAAGAGTCACAATATCAATATAGAAAGTGGCATTTGGCAGGCGCCCTTATCCCGAGTGACCTGGAGCAATTGAGGACTGACCTGAGCAAAGTGTCTTGCTCTGATTTGATATGATAAAACACTCACTTGCTGATTTATGAAAGACTGAAAGAAAGCATTCTTTAATCCAAGCTGAAAATATGAATCAGTTCAGGGGGATATTATGAAAATAAAGCTGTATCGTTGATCTGGTGGGGCTTCTTGAAATATTGTGTTGACAGAATAAACTCTGGCATCAGAATTGCCTGTGTTTCTATTTCATGACAAATCTTGAGCATGCAGTTGCTATGGCTACCTCTTCCAGTCAGCAATTTCAAAGGAACGGCAGAAGGGGCAGAAATTAGAAGGATAAGGAGAATGATTGTGATGGGCTGAAAGGGGAAAGAATCTGTGTGTGTGTGTGTGTGTGTGTGTGTGTGTGAGTTTATGACAAAATGCTCATGCTTTAAATTACTAGGACTTACCTTTTGATTTGTAAAGTAGGTCTCTCTCTCTCTCTCCCTCTCTCTCTCTCTCTCTCTCCCTCTCTCTCTCTCTTTCTCTCTCTCTCTGTGTATATTTATATCCTATTCCGGGGACTGGCTCTCACTCGATGGGAGTCGGCTCTTCTGATTCACCACAAAACATCGGCCCTTAGAGCCCATGACACATCACTACTGATTGCAGGCTAGCATACTTTGTGCTACGAGTTTGGACGCCTCTACAGAAGGCAGTTTGTTTAAACATTTTAGTCCATTTTTTGAAGAAATCAATGTAGATTTAGATGGAGAAAACCACACATTTTGTTTACTTTTAGTTCTGTTCTTTTCTGAGCATTTTAAAAGATATTGCACGTTGTATTTTAGGCAGACACGTTTTGTTTACATTTTGAGTTAATATTGTCTGAATAAAATTTCCATAAAGAGTATACCAGCACCTCGCTTCTTTCACTTTCAGCATAACATAATGTGTTGCTTAAGTGGTAAGTGGTTATTCTCAACCGCAAAAATAGTTTTTTAATGTAACATGTCTGTGTCTTTGTTCAGTGGCATGACAGATAGAAGGAGACGATTGAAGGAGGTTCAAATAGAAGGCCGTTGTATTGAAAACATACAAAAAAATTCTGAACTGAACTCTATATTCAGTAATCATCCTGCTTTTCGCGGGGGCTGCGTTCCCACATATTTGGTAAACATAATGCCTAAGAATGCCTATTTTTATAGTGTAAACCCTAAATATGCCCCCAAATATGCTCCCAGAACACTCCCAGAACACTCCCCCAAATATGCTCCCAGAATACTTTAATTTCATTTAAAAAACTTTTAAAGAAAATGTAAAGGTAATTAATCAGATATAGAAAACTTTATTGACTAAAAGCGGTTAGCAGTAGCAGCATGCAAAGACTCGTATACAAAAAAAACTGTCTCTACCCACATGTTTAGACAGGGCACAGCTTTTAATACTAAATAAACTGAGATAACTGTTGAAAATTTTGCAGGGGGCTAAAACACTAAAATATGAGGACAAGACACAGAACGGTCATGCTACACGCTGCAGCAGGCTTCTTCTTCTTCTTTTGATGGCGGTTGATGACTTTTCAGTGTATTATACAACCGCTAGACTGGTGGTGGTAATACAGTTCGGTTCTCAAAAGAAAAAAAAACTGTTAGACTGAATCCACGAATGCTGATCCGTGTAAAATTGAGAGGTTACTGACAAGACTTAAAGCATCTGCTGCTAAAAAAGACTTACTGCCGTGTGACTGATTGGTGTGTCTGCCAAGACATTAGCATCATTTAAGTCTTGTAAGTTTTGAGGCATCCATGAATCAAACTAGTTTGTCCAGCATGTCTATATATATATATATATTTATATATAAATATTGCAATGCACGTGAGAATACAGAATACAACTGGGACATAATTATCTTCATATCTCTTATTGTATACATTCACCTTGATGCTAGATGTTATAAAGCTTCTAAATCTTAATAAATTGGTTCATCTCATAATATGGCCTTGACAGGATGTACTACACATTATGATCCCTCTCTCTCTCTCTGTCTCTCTCTCTCCCTCTGCATTCCTGAACTAGTGCATTTCCAGCTTTTCTGTGCTAATGCCACTTATCATCAATGAGCCTTTTATGTATTGACACACATACACACACACATTTAATGAGGGCCACTCTCTTGCACCGTCCAAGTGGTCGCACACAGCTCTCCCACACACTGCATTTGAAGAGACGTGCTGTGTCTGACCCACTGTTAGCTTTTCTCCAGCTCTAAACAACTTTATATTAAGCTGTTTCTGATGAGCCAATCACAGGCAGCCAAATTGGTTCCACTCAGCTGGTCCGGCTGTGAACTGGGACATTATTATGCTCTCTTTCTGTTTGCAATGATGCTGGAAACAAATTACTATCCTGTTAAAATAGCCACTGAGACACCTGTATCGCCAAAGCTGGACCTGGCTCACAAAATTTGAATTTGTTAACACGATAGCCACGTTTATCTTGCAAAATTATTCAAAATGAGGTAAACCAGCATGTTTACTGTCTTAGGTTTGCTTCTTTCATTTCGTACCATGTGGGTTGGTATGAAAGTGTATGGCTACATAGTACATACATTGCACAAACTACACGCTTACTTAAAACCATGGAGAAGTAGTCACAAATAGACTTGTTAATGTGTTTTCTGATACTGTACCACAAATCTATAAATGCACAAGAAAAGATGGCTTTGACTACTGTTTCGATGTATATGACAAGCTGTTCATTTATAAAGATAAAAGTATGTCATAACCTTTTCAGAAAATTAATAAAATAATAATGAATGAATTATGGTAGTATGAAGTGGTATTACATGCCAAATTGGTGATATAGCATGTGTGTAATCACAATGTAGCATGAGGTTACACTGTTTTAGACTGTGTCAAAGTGTAATTGTAATGCACAGCATTTATCACAAGGTTAAATACTGTTCCCACTACCTTCCACAGCATACACAGATTTTGGTTCATCAGTATGTCTGTCCCCTGGGGGTGGGGCTTGATGGCAAATGCCTGGTGACCAGGCCTATACCCATGGGCCAGGCAAAACCTGAAGAGATGACATGGGTCCCATTTCCAATGGGCTCACCACTCGTAGGAGGGGCCATGGGGGTCGGGTGCAACGTGAGTTAGGTGGCAGCCAAAAGCGGAGACCTTGGCGGTCCGATCCTCGGCTACAGAAGCTAGCTCTAGGGACATGGAATGTCACCTCTCTGGTGGGGAAGGAGCCTGAGCTGGTGTGCAAGGTTGAGAGGTCCCGACTAGATACAGTTGTACTCACCCCGGAGGCTTTTTGGGCTATGGGATTCCGGAGGCAGCTGGCAGGAGCCAGCAGGCCAAGCAGCACACAGCTGTGGACCTCCTGAATCCCAACACAACTATCATTGAGAAAGCAGTCTGGGGACTTGGGGGTGGATTGTACAAGCCAGAGCTGTATGGTCACAAGCTGTGGGTAGTGACCGAAAGAATGAGATTGTGCATACAAGCGGCCGAAATGAGTTTCCTCCGTAGGGTAGCTTGGCTCTCCCTTAGAGATAGGGTGAGAAGCTCAGTCATCCGGGAGGAGCTCAGAGTAGAACCGCTGCTCCTCCACATCGAGAGGAGCCAGATGAGGTGGCTCGGACATCTGGTTAGTATGGGCATGTGCCACCAGTGATGGGGAGAGGGAAGTCTGGATTTCCCTGCTTAGGCTGTTGCCCCGCAACACGACTCCAAATAAGCGGGAGATAAAGGATGGATGAATGTATGGAGCATGTCTGTCCATACATCAGTGAACAGCAAGTGTAGTTATTAGTGCATACATTAGCGTACAGAGTGGGAGAAAGTGATCCAGGGTCATGCCATATTTGATGCGAGAAATTACTAATATTAATATTAATACTCAATATCTCAAAAATGAAAGGACCACTATTTTTTATTAACCAAGCAGAATGAAATCCGAGTTTGAGTGAGCTTCCTCGTAAACTCCTTGCACATTTGTCTTTAACAAATACAAATGATTTTACAGACATGGCAATTTTAATATAACCCTTTGCAATTTTAATGGCAAAGTTTAATATAAACCAGGGTTAGTTTAATATAAGGTAAAAAAATAAGATCAACATCCCTGAGAATTACCACTATACCACTAATAATTATACACAAGTAATAAAGTGAATGTGTTTCTCACTAGATGAGTATAATCTGTGCAGCAGTGTAAGTGGAAGTTCTGAAACAGTTTTGCACCCCCCCACACCCACCCCCACCTCGCCCTGCATAACATTAATCATCTATCTAGGTTTGTTATGTAACACTGCCGTTGAATATGTTGCCACTGAGGCAAAATCCTGTTACCCAAAATCTTTAAATCCTCCAAGGATGACATAACACTGCAGCTATATATATATATAAATACACACACACACAAAAAATAAACTTACATCAACAGCTTTCCTCAGTTTGCTATTTGTTGTCCATCAACTAAACATGTTTCGTCTCATACCTTTGCTTCTTTACATTGACACTGCATGCTATACTGCCAATCCGGGTAAAGGGATACATTTTCCCCTTTAAAGATGAGGAAAAGTGTCTTCTGCTGATGTATATTGAAGGTGGTGGAACCACTGAAAACCTATTGCAGCAAGAGAGCATTGACAAAAAAGAGAAAACAATACTATTCATCCTTCCATCAATTTTCTGTGCAGTTTCTCCTAACCAAGTTCATGGCTGGTGCTGGAAAAATATAGTAGTCATAGGGCACTGGACATGTTACCAGTTCATTACAGGGCAGCACAGGTATATGTATCAGTTATCACTGTGCAAACTCTAACTCTCTAGACTTGCTCATGTTGTTATATCCCTATTTGAACTGAATTAAACATAACAGTATTTATAGTACATTGAGTCCTGGGTTAATTACAGGCCAAATTACCTGCTGATTTTCACCCATTTAATGGTGCTCAGATCATTTTAGTCCCATGCAAATGCCTATGATTGTCCAAGCAGATGTAACCACACTTAGGAAAAAAAGGTCTTTGACTGCTGCTGCTGGCCATTTATTCTCTTAGTACAAATTCATTTTAAACACCTCCCGGACACAAGATAAAGGATGCTTTGGGAAAGTCCCTCTACAGTTTACTTGGTAGGGTGTGATCAAATTTCATCTCCATTCTCCATACTAAGTGTCAGCAAGAAGAGAAAGAAAAGGACAACTGGGTAAGTGCGATCCCTCAGGCTGATTATTGTGGTGAGTCTAACAGCAGCTGAAGGTATAAAGTAGGGATGCACCAATTGCAATTTTCTTGGCCAATCCTGATTACCGATTTTTTTGTAAATGTGATCGGCCGATACTGGTTTTTCCGATATCGATTTTTTTGCCCAGATAATAGAAAATTAGAGCTGCTGCATGTAGTCGACAACAACGACACAAAATAATGGGTTTCAACTTTTTTAATGTAACGTGGTAGTTACCGTATTTTTCGCCATATAAGACGCTCCGGAATATAAGACGCACCCAATTTTAAAGGAGGAAAATCTAGAAAAA
>JBBPCW010270767.1:0-11737 GCA_037974425.1 Phenacogrammus interruptus
CCCTTAACCCCAAGTTGCTCCAGGGAGACTGTCCCCTGTAATTAGGGATTGAAAGTCGCTTTGGATAAAAGCGTCTGGTAAATGTAAAACCTCATTATCATTTTTCATGTTAGTTTAGAGATGGTTACAAGTTGCTTCTTGCAAGTCTGAGTCGGGTCTTGTATCAGTGGATGCGAGTTTAGTAAAGAATTTTAGTGTTGTAACTTCTAAACCTGTCACGTCGCGTCAAATCCACATAAGGGCTAATACAGCTAAGTTTAGCTCTGGTGTGGTTGTTTTAATGCCTTTTTCTGTTCTTCTGCACTGTTAATCTGACACATTCAAACCTTTTCAGCAACTCAGACAGTGCTGACAGACTGGGCATTGACCCCCAGATTAGCATGCTTACTTCTTGCCATGACTGTAATTGTAATTAGAGATCTTATAATAATGTTATAATAATAATTCTGAGTGACACAGCTATCTAAATGTTGACCCTGTTATGGGGAGATCGTTTGGTCCCTTGTGATGTCGTAGTGTCCAGGAGTCAGAGAGAGCATAACTGGCCTCTTTAGGTAGATATCCCTCTTCTCTCCTCAGTCGCTCCTTTACTACTAGTAACAGAACTGCCACTGTGCTCCCAGTGTGTTGAGCTGTTCAGTAGTGTTATGTTAGCCTTCCCAATAAATAAAATATATGTATAATCCTAACTAACAATAACTAATGATACCATTAAAAAATCATTACACAAGGACATATGTTTCCAATGGAAAATTTGCAGCCTGAAAATATGTTTTGTGTAAATACTTGTGCACTCTAATATGATATAACATCACACGAGTCAAGCATTTTAAAAATGTCACCTTGACCACAGGACCTACCAGTACAAACCCATGAACTACAGACTCTACAGTCTACAGGACCTGTTCCTGCTCATGAGGAATCCAGATCTTAGGAGGTAGGACAGTAGTGCAGTGGCTTTTTATGACTATTAATATTGTTCATTATGATATTGACTGAAAGTTTGTCAGCTGCTTTGAGTTTTTGGAATAGAATTCATCCTTAACACCTAAGCCCCCAAAAAGCTTTTTTTTCCCCCTAGGTGGTGAGGACTGTTACACTCTTATCGCCAGCATAAAGTCATTACAGGAGCCGGTTAAGGGACGAAAATGGAAAGTGTCATGGATTCATTTCTGTCTGTGAAATAGGTACCTGAACTGAGGCTGGACCTGACCACAGGGAAACAATGTATTTAATCCATAAAGAAATTGATATTTTTATTCTATTGCTGTCAATATAAAGCTCGTTTCATTGTGTATGAAAATAAGCTTTATATATAGTGTGCAGAGATGCTGAAGCAATGTTTACTCAGAAATGGACATGTATTGACATGGGGAAAAGTATACACATGGGGTCGGTTTCCCGGACAGGGATTAAGCCTAGTCCTGTATTAAGTAGTTCTGTGAATGGAGATTTCCCATTGAATAGGAAAGGCTAGTCCAAGACTAGGCTTAATCCCTGACTGGGAAACCGACCCATGGTGGGATAAAGGAGAACATGTGTATTTAAAGATATACATGATTCATGTGTTCTACTGAAACCTTATTTAAGCCCAGCTATTTGTTACAAGGGAACCTTTCAGTTTCTACATGATTAGTCTTAGACTGACAGCCTTTTTACTGAATGTCTTACATTTCATTTTGATTCTCTCTATGTAGACTACATTTTTTTTTAATTTGGCATAACAATGACAAGCCACATAACTAGGTCCACCAACTTCGTATCTACACCCACAGTCAATTTGATTAGCTCTGCTTTCTATCTTACAGGTGTGCTTTCTAGTTCCGATCACAGACTATAGTCCCTCTGTTTCTCTGTATGATTTGTGAACCTCCTTTACCCTGGCCATCAATGGTCGGGAACCCATGACCATTTTTTGCGTTTTATTGTTGTATTGTAGATGAAACATATAAAGTCTATTTTTGATAATTGATAGAAAAGATTAAAAAAGATTTTAATTCATTAATTGACATGGAATCGGCTTGTAAAGCTTCTGAAAAAAGTGAGAAATGCGATCTGAAGTGCTCTAAATAACTATCAAAATAGATATAATAAATAGTCAAAACATAATCAGACAGATTCCGTCTGTACACATACGCTCAGGGTCAGTGTTTGTCTGTACCTCAGATATTACTGAATGAAGATACAATGGAATTCGGGATGTGAACATTTATTTTACATTTTGTGATGGCATTTAAACATTCACAAATGTTTTGTTGTTTTTAGGGATTAAATTAGTAGGGAAATCCGCATATTTTGCAAACCATCCTGAAAGACATGACCATGTTCATTTTTGGGTATGTCCAAAGTAATCAAACAAATTTTAATTATAATTTAATAATTCTTGCTTACCGGTGGTCTGAATAAGGGGGTAAACAGAGGTTAAAAACTGATGTAGAGAAACAGATGGACCACAGTCTGTAGGTATAAACTAGAAAGTGCGCCTATATGATCAGTGGACCTGATCAAATGAAAAATGAGTGCAGATACCTGGTAGGTTGTAAGTGGCTCGTATAAAAATATAGCTGAAAGCAGCAGCCTACAAATCCAAGCCCAATAATGCCTTATAAACCAGAACTAATCAGATTTGACATGCATGCACACACACACACACTCACACACACACACACATCCATATATACAGGGTTCGACATAAGTGGTACCCCAGTGCTTGGCAGTTTTCAGTCTTCACAGTGCAAATGCTTAATTTGTGACTTCATACTGCATGCCAGGCCCGGCCCTTGACCTCATGGCAGCTTCAGTCTTCCGCTGTTTTTTTTTAGTTTTTCTGCAAAATAAACTAATAATTGTTTGCAAAATTTTTTTTTGGTTTTTTTTTTGCTTTTGTGATGTCCAGGCCTTGTCCGCCACACATTTAAATTTATGGCATTTAGCAGACACTTTTATCCAAAGCGACTTCTATTCTCTTACTACAGGACCATGACCTCTTGGTCCAGCAGTAAGTATCCTACCTACTGAGCTACCTCCACCCCTACATAAACAACCAGCACGAGGACGAGGGTGTGAGGTGGACAAGGCCTGGATGTCACAGCATTTTTGTGGCAAAATATAATTTTTCATGCAGAATTATTAAGAAAAATATAATTTACTAATTTTGTAACAAATATTAATGTACATTTCCATATTAAATATTACTATACATTTTTTAGTACTCTCCAGAGAACACAAAGAAAGTGTGTCTTGGCATAGTGAAATATCGCTGTACTCAGAGGCGGGAGGTTTGAAAGTAGCCACTGCGAGAGTCAGCAGTTCAGTGTACACTGTACTTCTTTTTTAAGGGGTAATGTATTTAACTGATATTAAAATGAAATTAGGGTGTTTTGGGAGCAGATTTGGGGGCATATTTAGGGTTAACACTGTAAAAATAGCTGTTTTAGGCTGTTTTACACCTATTCATCACACTGTTTTTCACTGTATGCTTTTGGAACATAACCCTCTACTGTATGTATGTAAGTTGAATGAGAGTGAATAGTGTTCTTTGACTGGCTTAACATAAAATGTCACCATCAACCCAGTTCAATATCATTTTACCTGAAGAATGTTTATAGATATATAAAGACAGAAAATCTCATTGATTTTCTGTCTCTATCAGCGTCCCATTTCTATTCCTTTAAGCAATCAAGGACAGAAGAGCCCATTCTTGTCATCAAAGATGAAGAAAAGTATAGCTGTACTATTACAGATTATTAATGTGGTGAAAATGAAAAAGAGGACAAACCATTTAGTCCCTCCACTGGGTAAACTAATATATCTGGGGAATCATCACACACTCGCAAGTGACTGATGTACCTTTTGGACAAAAAAGTCTGCTGTACACATAGATGCCTTCCTGTGTGGTAATAGCTTAGACATCTGTGACGTCGTTTTAAATATCAGCAAATGTCTCATATTGAGTTTCTATGTATTTTTTTTATTTCTTCTATTTTATTTTGTATTGTTTTTCTGAGAAGGACCTTGATTGACCTGTTGTGTATGATAATGTGCTATATAAATGAACTTGACTTGACTTTTGGTCTCTGTGTTGCATCTTAAGAGTCCAAGAAAAAAATTTAATCAGGATTATTGATTTGCCATGTAATCTAACACCTTACAGCTTTTTGGCATGGTTGCGATATCAATTTTAATAAAGAAAGAGTTCTAGGGTGTATTCACACTTCAGCATTATAGTGCCCCTCCTCACACCCTGCTGCCTGTGCTCACACTGCTCTCACTTATCTCATCACATCCCTCAACGCTTATCCTATCTATCCAGTGAGCTGCCAGATTTAACCATCAGTGCAATGCCAAATATGGATACTTTATTTGATTACAAATAATTTTTGTATTAAGCCCATTGTCAGTTCCTTGTTCTTTGAATTTTAGAATCTTGCAATACAAATGTATTTCTCTATTTTATATATATTGCAGAACTACTGGGAATTTATATATATTGCAGAACTACTTTTTTTTCAGGTGCTGAGATGAGTTAGACCATCCTGAATGATTCTGAAGGGCAATCTTAACGTTTCAGCAGGTCAGGACATTTCGAACAACGCCACGCTTCCTACTTCGTAGTCGAGGAGGCTGTTTGTTTGGAGAAAAGCGTCGAGGAGGAAGAGGAAGCTGTTTGTTTGGAGAGAAGTGCTCCTCTTAATAGTAAACTGCTCCCTCCTCCCTACCAAGTGCTCTCAGTCTGCACGGAACGAGTCCTACTCGTAAGTGTTCCACTGTGGGCGATGTGCCATTTAGGACTGAACCCTGATTTTCGGCCGCTTATCTCTCTTGCTGCTTGTCGCTTATTTTTGAGCGAATAAAAATTAAAATTGCCTCCACTATACCACAGCGACAGAAACCAAGTCCACAGCCCGTGTTCGTGTCCAGCACTAGTGTCCAAAATGGTGAGTAATCCGAGCAGTTTAGCTAATATTAGCCTAGCCGATTAGCGATACCATTCATTTCTCACTATAAACCTAAAAAGCACAGACAGACAACCCTGTGCAGCTGGAGTTTTTATGTTTTGTAGGGGAACACTTTACCGTATGGTATTTTTTTCAGATATGAGACATGTTTGAGCAGTTTATGCGACCAGTGAGGTCTGTACTAGTAACAAACAAAGCTCGGTGGACTTCTTAGGGCTGAGCAATTCGACCAAAATATTGATATTGCGATTACCCTCGATATATGTATATATAAACATTAGCTAGGTTTCCATGCATGCATACATTTACCCAATCTACAGAAAATGTGTTTGATGAGAAACCAGATGGTTGTATTCTTTCTTAGGGTGCAAATGAAACAGTTAATTTCAGCGATGTTTGTTTAACAGGTAATGTAAATACGATTAGAATTAGGGGATGTCAGTACTATATTTGTACCGGTCAGTACTAAAATATGGACGAACTGGCTGCCATCAGTGTGTATGCAGCTTCAGTGTATGTTAAAGGAGAAGTTAGGTGTTAAACGGACCAGGGGTGTATTGAAACATGTCAACGGGAGTATGAACTTCTGTCGAGTAGCCCACCTTCATTCGCCCCCCGCATTCCGAAACAAGGTGCTTTTAGCCGATGATAATAGGGTGATAATGCTAGCGTTTCACGTAGTCAGTGCAGATAAAGCGCTATTTTTACACCATTAACAAGGATCAAAGTAGGTCCACATTTCATTTCTAGAATTCTTAGGGCCCTGACATTTAAAACGAGACATTGAGAACTTTGAAAGTGCACAGGTAGTTTATTAAAAAAGCAGTTTACACTGAGTACCTTCAGGGAATTTTCCGGTCGCTGCCATCTTAAAATTAAGGCACGATAAGTTGTCTGACGAACACAAACGAAACTACAGCTGATTAGTCACGTGACCATTAGTTGTGGACTGGAGTTGGTGCAACGGGAGTTGACAAAGTCATGCATTTCCGTCCTACCTTGCCCTATCCTACCTGTTTGTTCATGCTTGTGGAAAACAAAAACCATGTCTATGTATTTGAATGCAGTGTCATTAATGGCCCTGTTGGTTTAAGAGTCAAGTGTCTTTTCTCCTTTTGTGTGGTGGGCGTTTTCAAATGGTTGACATGATATTGGATTGGTGAGAGGGATGGAGCCCACCTACACCACTGGACTTTTGTTCTGATAGCCACTCTTAATTATATACAATAAACAATTCAATTTATTTATCCCAAAAAGTCATCAATATCATTATCTGTTAACCAAGCCCATTACAATACAGTGTTGCGACTTTTGCTGTAGCTTTGAATCATGGTGGAGTTTTATTGTCTTGTACATGGTTGGGGGGGGGACACCTCAATCCAGTAATTTTACATGATTTCAGTTACTCACTTAGATCGAATTTGAGGACTGGATGGAAAATTGAACTGCAAGGTATAGTCAAAGAGCGTTTTGTTTCATATTGATTGCTAGATTGTGGGAATGCCTAAGTTCTTCACTAATCATCCACAGAATACATATTTGGAACATCTGATAGTGATTCAGAATCTCCATTGTAGGTCAGTCTTGCAGAAACAGTTATGGGTGATATGCTACACAGCAACTTTTGTGATGTAAAATGGTGCTGATAATATGCATTTGCCAAAAATTAGTTGCCTTCTGACCTGATCTAAATAAAATAATTATACACATTTATTTTATAACTCTTTATCCGAACAGTTTTTCTATCTGGAAAAATTAGATTTTTTTTTTTTTTTTTTATCATCCCCTAATGACACGGTGCTACCAAGCTGGGAAGCTGAAGGCTAGCTGGTGTTTCCTCTGAGATGTGTGAAGCACCACCACACCTTTTTAGGCTGCTGTTAACGCAGCTTCATTGGACAGCTCAGAATACTCGTGGACCAGAACACTAACAGTCAACTCTCCAATAAAAGATGGATACACTGACTCTTAAGTAATGGGGCAAATGGAGGGACATATTACCCAAACAAAGTGACCCAGCGCAATTGAGTTCTTTCGGACTCCTGACCACAGATAGTTGGAATCGGCTGGGAACGATGATAAAGTCTTTATGGTTGCCTCGGAGTACTGTGATTTATTTAATGTTTCACATGCTGGGCCACACTTAACAAGGACTAATTATGCTCACGTTGCAATAACGTTTTTACAATATTCAAAATACAATATTACCGACTACAAAACTACACACAACTTCAGAGGTCTATTTAAATATGGCCCAGCTACACTGTAAATAAAAGGCCCTGCCCCGATGAACAAACAATAGACATGTACCCTCAAAGGTACAGTATAGTCTAATATTGTGCCTTAAGTTAGATTTCAAAGTGCACATTATTCACCCTCCCAGGAGAAAGATAAATATTTGTACATTTTCACTTTTTTATGGAGTCAAAAATATTAGAATGACACAATCATGCTCCATAACTAAAGCTACTGAAGATAGATTCTTGTCGGTCATGCTGTGGAAGCTACCCTGATGTTTACCTTACCCACTTTAGCGTATCTGTCATCTCACTGCCACATGGCAGACTGTGTTGATGTGTCCACGCACTCTCAGCTTTAGCATTTACCTCCGCATACTGTTGCTCTCTTGCTGCATACTAGCAGGGTTATCACTAGACCTCTGCCCTACCTCAGCTGAAGCTTAAACTGTGGTTCTGTGCCCCAGATTTTCCACATCCCATGGATCTATGTTCCTGTTCGGAATGTCCTAGCAATCTGGCATCAGCTGACAAAGTATGAGGTCAGATGGGTTTCTGTCTCTCTGTCTCTCTCTCTCCTTATATTCTCTCTCTCCTAATATCCTCATATTCTTTCTTTTGCTTATTGCTATTTCTCCCTCAATCAAAACAATATCTACCTTTATCCTGGATGTTTTTCCTTTCTTGCTTGCACCTTTTTATGTGTGGACCTTTGAAGGTGATCTTGGTAGAGATGCCTCTAAAACAGCATCAGTGTTAATTTTAGGCTTAGGCCTTCTGCTGAAGTTACGTGGGTATTGTGAATACGGATGTTTTATTTTTATTTAATGGCTGCATTGATAACTCAAGGTCAGGGGGTGCCCAGATATGTTTCTGGGGTACTACTGTTAGTTTCCCTCTTCAAACACATTCACTGAACCTGGCCATTAATAGGTAAGTTGGTTCAGATGTGTTTGAACAGAGAAATCACCAAACTGTGCTGGACACATACAAATGAAAGGCTGCAGATTTTTCTTTATTTTGTGGGTTTGTTTTAGATGTTTTGTAGATGCACACTATTTGTCTTCAACTAATATTAATCTATAAATCTGTAAAATGGAACTGTACTACTGTATCCCAAACCAAAACTAGCTCTCCAGATTGACAAGTTAAGCATCTTTCGCACCAAAATAAAAGCTGCAATTGCCTGTAAAATGTAGTTAGGCCAAGTTCATCTTCCTGTCATGTCATGTGGTCCTTTATATGTGTGCACACTAAAATTTGTATCATTGATTCCAAGTTGAGGTGGTGGGGGCTGGAAATTACCGTGGAAAATGTACACTGGACAGTGGCTCACATACAGTTACCAGCTACCACACCACAGAACAAGCTGTGGGTTTCATCATTTATACTTGTGGGGGTGGGGGAAAGAATTTAGATTTTTTATGTAATTGAATTGAAATGTCAACATATTGAGATGGTGTTCACTGTCTGCCTGAAGCCTTAAATTATTAATGTTTTTTCCCATTTTAGATACCTGAGCTTGTGAAACCCTCCGTCTTTATGAGAGAGAGAGGAAAAGTGGAAGAGATCATTCGTAGCATGCAGAGGGCGGGCCCCAGTGCGCTACAGGTACTGTTACAAACTATTAGCTGTACAGATATACAGTTACAGACTAGTCCATCTCATGCTGCCCAGTTTATCAGCCACTCTCTACCACATCCATCATTGGTCAGTTTCAGGCCGCTGCTGATCAGATGACGGGACATTATATGTAGTGTGTTTTGTTTTTGCCAGGGTGGAAATGGTTCACCACCCAGGTATGTCCAGCTATGTGTGGTCATAAATTGACCACTTATGAAGGAGTAGAAATTGGCATCATACATTGAGCATCATCAGATGGGATACACCAAGGATCAATTCCAGGCAATTCGTATTTGAGCAGGGAAATCAACCAGGGCTGTAACCGATATTTGATACATTTAAAATGCTAAAATAAACCGTGTTTACCACTTTTATGAAGGACATACTTCTAAACCATGCATATACTTGTCAATGGGAATGCTATTTTGTTAACAGCAGCACAAACAAAAGGTGCCACCTGACCATCAAACGAAATGACCTTTGCTGGGTATCCCTTTCCGAGACAGTTGAATGGAAACCCCCTCAGTTATAAAATCTTTTTGTCTTCTGGGAGGGCCTTCCGGTGTTATTTTTTCTGTGCCCATTTATTCTGAGGTCAGGCATTCATTACTGGACAAGATTGCTTTACTTAGCTATGTAAATAGGATAAGTCATACTTAAACAGTAAAGGGCCTTTTCCAAGCTGTTGCTACCAATCTGAAAGTACAAAACTGTCTTTGTATGGAGTAGCATAAACATTACCTTCCTCTTTAACTAAGGAGAGTAACTCAAACTCTGAAAAACAAACCCAGATTATTATCCCTCCACCAACCTTTACTTTAGGTAGCATTCTCCTGGCTCCTGACTCAATCAGACTTCTAGGTAGTGAAGTGATTCTTCACTCCAGAGAACACGTTTGAGTCTAGTGTCATATTTTACACCACTGTAGCCGACACGGTATTGCACAGCTACTTGGCCATAAAAGTCCTGTTACTTTCTTATCTTATCTATTTTATCGATATACGGGTCCACTTTACTCCTCTGGATTGCTTGCTGTATACCTAGCTAGCCAGTATCCTCAATTGTTTGTTTTTTTTCCCCAAATAAATGAGGCCGAGCTGGCCAGCATCTGTCCAACGCAACATATTCAGCCAACAGGTCTGAGGTTCGTTTTTCTTTCAATATAAAGAATTATTTAAATGCTTAAAATGTTGATCTTTCTTCCATGCATTGAGGGCTAAGCTAAAAAAATGGTTAAAAGGTCTGTACTCACTTTCACAGCACAGCAACTTGTGTAGCATTGACTGCTAGACTGACCAGATTTTTAAGCAAATTATGGTGAATAAAATGGTTTAATAGTGTTTTGGCTTGTAGTATTTAAATTTAATTGAATCAAAAGTACAAACAAAAGAAATTCAAATTTATACAGCAATACACAATGAAAAGTTGAAATATTGTTTGTAATAAAGACCGTAACAATTAAAAAAAGCATTTGTATATTTATGTTGGTTATTTATGTATTCTAATAGAATCTTAAGATGTTTAAGGTAATAGTCAATGGGATATTCCAGAATTTGAAAGCTGCAGCCCTAGAAATAAGATGGATGATTTGATAAAGAATGGAAATGAACTTTGGAAGATGCTGAATTTGTATCTTAAGTAGGAAAGAATTAGGAACCACTAAACCAGAAGATGCTCAAACTATTATAATAGTTATTGTTGTTGAGGAAGTTGAAACATTAAAATGTTTCACGCATGATCTCAATAAGATTTAGAATATATCTAGTATGTATCTGGAGAGTAAATATGAAAAATTCTCATATAATATCCAATAACATCAGTTTATCTGATTTTTAAGTTCAGAAAATGGTGCAAATCCACAGTAATGGAGTGACAAAAAACTGAACCCAGTGCTTAACCTGTAATCATATTACCAGTCTTGGGTGCAGGAAGTTGTAACATCTGGAATGAAAAAGGAGATGGGAAAATGATACTGAAACGTTGCAGCTTGTGTCAGTCGTCCTGAACCGTAGTGATTCAAAACACCACTGTAGTAATCAGTAAACCTGCGAATGTCGTCAGTGATGCACAACGTGTTTCATTAGTTTAATAGCGATTTGTTGTTTTGACAGCTTTGACTTGTTGGCGCTAAACTATATAAGATGCATCATTATCATTCAGTGTTGTTGGGCTGTGAGGCGAGAGAGTTGGAGAGCTTTAGTGATCACAAGTTTGGCAAATAATAGTGGAAAACTGTGTTTGAGCGTTCTGGGACCACTTTGATCCCATACCACCGAATAAGGTACTAAATTTTGCTCTTTTATCTTTCACTATGTTTGAATGGGAATTTTAGTTACCTTTGTTAAATTTATTTCAATATTACAAATGATTGTGTTGTATTTATATTACAATTAGTCTGGCATGTGTTTTGTGAGTGTTGTTGGTAAATGTTTACATATTTTCATATGTATTCAACTCAGACATTACAATGAAGACCTTCTACCAGAAGTACAACAATTAAATAATTTCAATGTAATAATAATAATAATAATAATAATAATCATTTTTATTTATATGAGCGCCTTTCCAGAGCTCAAGGACACTTTACAATACATTTAGTAAAGAAAAGATGAAACAAACAGACAATTAACAAATATACAAAAGTCAGATACAACAAACTGGAAGGACAATGACAGAAAAGCATGACAGGTAAATAAGACAAAGCAGTCAGTTTACAAATCAGAGGTGTAGCATTCAGAAAACAGTAAACAGTTTTCTGAAAACAGTTTGAGTAATGATTTAAATTCCATGATATTGTTACCAGAACGGAGTGAGCGTGGTAAAGAGATCCAAAGTTTTGGCGCATTGACACTAAATGATCTACCCCCCATGGAGGAGAGGCGGAACTGAGGGACAGTGAGAAGGCCAGAATCAGAAGAA
>JBBPCW010270836.1:0-11732 GCA_037974425.1 Phenacogrammus interruptus
TGTGTGTGTGTGTGTGTGTGTGTGTGTGTGTGTGTGTGTGTGTGTGTGTGTGTGTGTGTGCGCGCGTGTGTGTGTGATAGATAGATGGATAGATAGATAGATGGATAGATAGATACGTATATTATTATGGGCTGTATTTGACAGGCTATTTGATTGTATAGGGACTGTGTGTGATAGAGAGAGGGTTTGCAATCTGTTCCTAAATGCTGGAATGTCATAAGTTCCTGCTCAGGTTTTGTGTGTTTCCATGGCAGCGATGCAAAACATTATTATGTGTGCCCTAAGAGAAAAAAATCACAAATATATGAAAAGAGTGAAAAGATTTTTTATTACATTATGAATACTATTCAGAGGTTCATCTGAAGGGTCACACAAACACAGACCAGATGCAGCACAGCACATTCCCTTGCTTTGCAGCGCTGTTATAACAGTGCCGCGTGTCCCTCCGCAGATCATAGAGATGGTGTGTAATCCTCACCTTTGAAACTTTATGTGGGCTTGCACTTTTTCTGTATGAACCATAAGCTTGTGTGATGGTCACCTTGAAGTAGACCCTTTATTACACGGCCCCTGTCATTTTTACTCTCCTTCCCTCTTCACCCCCTCATCCTAGTCACTTCATGACCACCCCCCGCCAACACGCAACACTCTTCATGCTGCAGTGCAGAAACCCTCTGTGTTTCAGTACCACATTCCCATGGCATTCCTGGGAATTCTGCTGTGTAACATCTGCTCAGCCTGAATTTGGCTCCGCATTCAAAGGCGCCAGAAACAAATAAGAAGCTCACCTCAGGCCTATATCTTTTCATTAGCCGTCTCTCTCATTCTGCTAGGTTTTTTTGGACTTAACATCAAAGTTGTTCTCTTTATAGTTGACGATTAGATTTGTGCTTTTCATCACAGGAGCTTTTCCGATTTTCGCAGCACCTCTACCTTTTCACACGTGCCCGTGCTGCCCCCACGTGGACAAAGTGTAACATTACACCGCTTCCATTCGCCCCACTTAATCTCAGTTTTTCATCGACCATCTTCTGAACCTCATTTATTCCCTCTGTTCTTTCCCTCAGAATCTTCCTGAAAAAATTATAGGCAAAACAGAAATAATGTATGCGATCAGAGACTGCAGGGTCTGCTTAGTTTCAAACTTTCATGTATATCATGACATTATTATAATGTTATTGATCAATTTCTATTATTATTATTATATCATTTACTCATTAAGACATTGAGACATTTCCATATGAATAATCCAGGTGGATCCAGGTGGTACGATGTGTCGGCCACCCAAAATGACACGATCGGCACTCCATTAAAACGGTTGCCATGGCAACAGCAAATGAGCAGATGGGGCTTAGTTACATAAAAGTAATTGATGAGATACCGATATTGAACGCGTGTGTCTTTCAAACATTAAAAGCGCATGAAGGGTTTGATGGAATATTTATTTGTAAAGCATTTGTAAGGATATAATTTTTTTGCCTAACGTATGAGGTGTTTTTCTCTCCTCCCAGCAGTAAATGGGTTAAGACCTTGTTTACTACAGTGGCAGTCTGAGCCGGAGTGGCTTAGCGTGACCCGATTGGCTGGAGCCCAGAGTTAGGGAGCGAGCTCATTGGTGGAGAGAAGATTAGCCCCTCCCATCAGTGTGACAGCTCGTTATTGACGGTCGTAACGTCATTTTGGCGCGTTTTTGCCTCTGCATGCGTCGAGTTTGTTATTTATGGAGGATGTTGGTGATGAGGCTACATTTTGTAAAAGCAGATCGTCTGTTTTAGGTCTCTTTTGCCTCTTCTTGTTTTAATCGAGCAGGGCTCTGTTTTCACAACTTTTTTTCTCTCCTCCACCCGCCCCCGGTCCTCCGCCCCCCACCCCCCCACCCACAGCCTCTCTTCTCCACAGAATGACACTTGTTCTATTTTTACTCGCCTGACTCGCACTCTTTCCCCTTCCCACCCATTTTTCTCTTTTTCTCAAGCCCTCGACTAGCTCTACATTTATGATCGCATCCAGGCTTTTCTCTGCATGTGTATGTACTGTCTAGGCCACATGTTGTACAGTAAGCCTTTGAATAAAGGCTGTGTGCTGGAACATATTAGAATTTGGTGACTAATATGTATGGAAAATGCCACAGTTCTGGCAATGTACACACACACACACATAAACACATACGCACACACACACACACACACACACACACACACATACATATGCTCCTCCCCATCGTAGTGTGACCGTGTGACTGTGATGGCACAGGGTGATACTGGGCCTGAGGCCAATGCCCTGCTGCCCTCTACAAATAACTCACTCATGCCCAGCTCACGCCCACACATACCACACACACACACACAAACACACAAAGGGACCATGCTCTTGTCATGCACTCTAGATGCTGTGTATACTGATAGCAATTTTAGTAACCTGAACCCACTGACATCATTATTAGCGTGGCCTGAGTTAGCCTAGCAAATGCCTTGGTGCAGACACTCTGTCTGCATCCATGCACTTTAGCTCAGATAATTCAGACAGTGCTAACAGCACAGTAAAGGTTTGTTTGTATATCATGGGCGGATTAGCATATTCCAACTATTTAGCTGCACATTGAATAGTGATGCATCTCTTACTACACAGAAACTGGCTTTATTATATTTTTGTGCACAGGAGGAGGACGTCATTTTTGTCATGTTAACACAGTAAACTGTAAGCCAGCCACAAACATCACTTACATAGCTCCATAATATTCACATTAATTACCAAATCATTTTAATCAAAAGCCTACTAATAATCAAATAACATGCCTGGAGTTCAGTCATTATCAACATAAAATACTGTAATTTGGACACAGTGCATGATCAAACTAGTGTGTTGCCTGATATAAACATATAATTAATCATATATAGATGTGTAATTAATCATATGTAAATCAAAATCTGACAGTTTGCACCCACAAAAGGGTGTATCTCATACAAGTGTCTGTGAAAGTTTGAGTGCCCCCAACTAACTCACATATACTTTGACATGACGGCCCGTGGCGGAAACACCGGCTACATGTTCCTTTTCCTGTTCAAAAAGCGATTTTCTCAGGTCCTGATGGTGGCAGATATGGGCAGATACTGCTGACTGTCTTAAAGAGCTGGTGTTCTCTGTACAATGTGTACAGTCTGCTATAGAACTTGCAATGGTGTTTTCTTTCTCAAAGTCAGGAGCCCTTTATGAGCATAGTGTATGGAGGAGGCCGGTGTCGGTACTTTACTCTGGTGTACACTAGAGTGCATGGTGTGGACACTGGCAGGGGGGGCAGAGAGGAAGTGGACTTTTAAAGATCAGGTTCCCGTAAAGCACTTCCACTTCTTAAATTTCTTACGAAGATATTTGGGTGTGAGTCACTCACTTTCTGGATGAATCATATGGTTAGTGAGCGACTCCATTAGTAAGCTGTAGCACCCTGCATGTAGCTGCTGGTTCGGTGGAAGGATAACACTAGCCCTGACTCCTGACGCCCCTATCTAGATTTGCATTATCAACTGATGAGTTCAAACTTCTGTGGCAGGGGTTCTAGGAAAGCATGACTGCCCTCACTCTCTCTGTGTGGGAAGGATGGCCCTCTCTCCACTGGACGATGGTAGCGAGCCATCTATTTACTGATGAAAAAGACCTGACAGTTAGTGTTCTCCTCCGAGTGTGTTGAACTGTCGAGTGACTGTGTTAGATTAGTTCATCAATCTTGGAGGACACTAGTCGTCACTCTTACAGCTTGGCTGTGTTGTGTGATGAGGGGAAATCTAGCTAGTGTGTGGAACTGACATCAGTAGGCTGGGAAGTAAATTGGGTAAAACTAGCAAAATAGTAGTAAAAATAAGAAAATGCACCTATTTCACCTAGGTTATTTCAGTATTAACGGTACATTTACATTTACGGCATTTAGCTAGCGCTCTTATCCAGAGCGACGTACATCAGTGCTCAAGAAGTCCACATCTGTTCCTTAAACCTGTAAAGCTAAATTTAAATCAACGCCCACTATTCAACCAAGTTACGGCATGCTAAATACACCTAAACAACCTGTAAAGGAAAAGTCCACTGTGTTGTTTCTTTTATCTAGCACAATAAACGTGTCTGCCAAATGATTGTAGTGTAATATATATGTAGTGTAACATAATATGTGAGAGAGAGACCACATGCAGAACCGGTTAACTGAATGATGGAACCTAAAGGGGACTGTTAGCACACTTGTAAACACATGTGTAGTACCCAGAGTTCTGTCTGTCAGTTTGTTTGTGCTTTCTTCTTAAGTCAACCCTGCTGCAGTTGTTCCAGTGGTCTCGAGCCCATAGAGGCGGGACCGTCCCGCAGCGGCTTGTTCATCTGACACGAGTCAGGCTGGACCCTCTGACCAATAGAACGGCACGAAGCTCCTGCGACGTCACGGCGGGATCGGATGTCACAAGAGCCAATGAGAAGTCACGCCCCAGATTCTTTTTTTTTTTTATTACACTGTAGAATATTGAAGCGCCGCGAGACGGATTTGCATATGACTGACATTCCAGCGCAGCGCCTGGACCAATCAGAGGAGGGCTCGGAGAGTAGAGTAGGGCGGGGCCGACACGCCGTTAGAGCGAAAGGGGGCAGCCTGCTAGATTACAACAGGAGGAAGAGGGGAGGACAGAAAGAGAGAGAGAAGGGAAGAGAGAAAGAAAGAGGGTCTATCGGAGAGATAGAGAGAGAGAGGAGCCGAGGGGGAGAGTGGAGGCTGAAGGGAGTGAGTGGTGGTCGTGATCCGAAGGTTTTCCTCAACGGCCCCCAGCGGAGAGGCAGCTGAAGCCTCACGAGCGGACACGGAGTGTGTGTGTGTGTGTACTGTACGAGCGGAGATTGCACTGGACTTCCAGATCCATCATTTTCAAGCTGAAGAATCAACATCCAAGGAGCATCGTTTTCTTTGTGGCTTTTTTGTTTTGTTTATTATTATTATTAATATTATTTGCCCCTTGTCGTCGGGGTCTCGGGTAGGGTTGGGGAGGGGGATCTGGACTCTGACGTGCCTATTTTTTAAAGCTTGTTTTAAGGACTGGGAGAAATTAGCCTCTCTGGATGAGGCGCCTTGACAGCAGCGTGTGATAAGGAGGGAGGAGGGCATTTTAAATGAGAAGCCGCGGTTTTGCGCTCAGGCAGATTTCAGTGTAGGATTAACTGCACGGTTGTTCGGTTTCTCTCGGCACGGATCGCGGTGGATGTGTGCGGACCCGGAGCGGCCTGGGCAAGAGAGAGAGAGAGAGGCGGAGAGAGGTAGCAGCAGCCCCGGGCAGGGCACTGGACCGCCTTACAGTCCATAACAGATTGTTATTGTGTGGAGCTGAGGAGGAGAGGCGTAGTGCTCAGATTGTAGTGGAGATCCGCTATTAAAAAAAGGTCGCTGTGACCGTCACACGCGGAGGGGGGTTCGAGCATCGCTGGGCAGGGCACGTCAGGTGAGGGGAAGGAGATTACTTGCGGCTGTGTAGTGGAAAGTGAGGTCTCTCTTTCTCTCTCTGTCTGGGACTTTAATACTGGATGTGATCTGGAGCTCCGGATCGCGCTGTGATGAGCCCCCGCCCTGCTCTCCCGGTGCTGTTCGGAGGTGAGGGTCCCGGGGCGTGCCCGGGGGGACGGACCCATGTGGAGCTCCGGCGCTGCGGCCGCTGAGATTAGTGCCAGCCTGCCCCGGCCATGCGGCCTCGGTCACAGCCACAGCCAAGCACGCGTTTTTCCTGTCCCTCGGTGTGTCAGACACTCCTAACACTGTCACATCACATACACAGCCTCGGACATTAGGGGGCCGCGCGCCTGGAGCACTTTGGGGTTGATTTTGTTTATGTGAATATGCAACTGTGAACCACAAT
This sequence comes from Phenacogrammus interruptus, assembly GCA_037974425.1. Taxonomy (NCBI): domain Eukaryota; kingdom Metazoa; phylum Chordata; class Actinopteri; order Characiformes; family Alestidae; genus Phenacogrammus; species Phenacogrammus interruptus. Next base: position 5,874 of record JBBPCW010270836.1, read on the forward strand.
CTCAATATTCCCCATCCATTCACCCTAAACAGCCTTACTTTCGCCCTCCGAAGCTGTATGTCCGCTCTCTGCGCCGCTGGAGTCCTGGGGTCCTGAGAGGCGAGGCGCTGTTGTTGATCTAATTAGCATGCTAACGCGCTAGCAGGCTCGGTGGAAGGATAACGCTAGCCCGACTCCTGACGCCCCTCTCCTAATATTTAGATCCCCGTTATCTCGCCGCGCCATCCGGAAAGTGATGTGAAGTGTCAAATAAGCTAAAGACAGAGGAAAGAAGTTAACCAGAGACTGGGTCAAGTCTCTAGGCGAGCCCGGGGACTCAGAGAGGCCTAGTTAACCCCTTCACCCCCGCCCCGCTCGGGCAATGTAAACAAACAAGCTGGGGGCGCGGAGGGGCTCTCTCGGACCAAAAAACTACAGCAGATCTTCCAAATATAAAGAGAACACGCAGGGTCGAACTGCAGACAGACGGTTTCTCTTCGCCCTGAAGAAAAACAGGATAGTTTAGCGTAGTGCGTGTTTCTGAAGAGAACCCTGGACTAGCCTGTTCTCCAGTCAGGAGCTGGATAAACTCCTTAGACATTAAACCCACCCGTCTCCGAAACAGCGGGCTTGCTAAAGATCACGATCCAGACGTTTTTTAGGTTTTTAAATAAGAAAGACGTTTTGGGACATGAGTTGACCAAAAAACTTGTCGGATGTTGCTGGTATCTCGGGTCGGTCGATCATTTTCATCCTGACCATCACCTGCCAGGGACGACCACCATGAAGATGCTGCGTGTTTACTAGAAAGGAGTCGTGATTTTTTTTCTTGTTTCAAAAAAACACCAAATGGACATTTGATGAAAAGAAGGGTCAAGGCAACCGAACTGGTTATTATTACACATTAATGAGGTTTTTATAAAACAGATAGACTCGAGAATCTCCAGCCACCATGTTCTCATCGGAAAGCCCGCAGTACCTCCGACCAGGACTAAGCATGTTTGGTCAGTCGACAGTTATTCTTTCTGTTTTGTGTCCTTTTAACCCAAATACTGTTGTTTATTGTGACTCTGAGCTGTTCAGCAGCTACTGATTGTGTGTGTGTGTGTGGTGGTGGGGGGGCTGTAATGTCGAATAAGTGTGTATCCCGTTGTGACCAATATATAACATTACGATACATTTATCACGAGATATAGAGTTTTTATTTGAGGTTTTAAGTTGAAACAGAGACAAAAAAAGAACCAGTATCCAAAATGTTACCAAAACCTTTAACACAGTTATTTTCCTTCAGGTTTCACACACTTTACTGGACAAAATCAGGGCTCTCTCCTGCTACAATATGCTCAGAAAATCATACCAAATGAACCCCTTTATCACTATAACGATAAATATTACTTACCCGTGTGTATAACACATCTATAACCTCACTGTTATTACCCTGACCTTATTTCTGCAGCCCCTTCGCAGAGTAAAATTGCAACAAGATGTGCCAGACATGGCTGCTCTAATAGATGATATATGAAGCCATGGCAGTGTGTTGACCATATCTAACCTTGTTTGCTGTCCATCAGGTTCGAGCAGAATGAGAGGAGGCTGGCTGTTTGTCAGAATTGGATTTGATTTGATATTTATTTGACTGTAGATGAAGCCACAGTCAGATGGTTGTGGTGGAGTATGCTGCAGTACAACAGACTGTAGCCTAGATTTCGTCCAAGCTCTCTTTCCACAGCACGGAATAGTAATGTTTTGACAATCCACAGCCCTGATTATTGAATTTGTTTATTTCATTTATTTGAGTCAAACTGTTAACTGGTACTGGTTTGTTGTCTTGTTCTAAAGAGGCTAAAATCACTTTTCTCTCATTTTCCCCCATGTAGTGTGGACTAATGTGGAGCCCAGATCGGTTCCAGTGTTTCCTTGGCATTCATTGGTCCCTTTCCTGGCACCCACCCAATCAGATCCATCGACTCAGCCTGGAGAAGGCCAGCAGCCTGTCAATCATTCACAGGCTGGCACCCTGAAGAAAGGTAAGTCTTATTTTTAGTGCTTCACTTCATCTCTGTTGTTTGCCAAAATCCAGCCTCCACCATTTTGGCCAGGATTTTCACTCTCGGAGTAGTTTTTCAGGTACCACAGTTCTCTTGGGATGTCCTGTGTTATCTTCACATTTCTCAAACGAGACACTCTGTAACACTATCTTCGGTAATTTACCCATTATCTAATCTAAAACCGACCTCAGGCGTGGCAGATTGGGGTGTTTGGGTGCGATGCTGTGATAAAAGTTGGCAGGAACAACCCTCTCTCTCTCTCTCCATCAGAGTCACAAGGCGGGTCAATGCTGAAGGAGATGGTGGAGGGAGCTTCAAACCCCCCTTCGCGGCCTGCCGTCGACGACCTTCCCCCGGAGAGAGAGCGAGAGACGGAGAGAGAGAGACCCGACAGCGAAACTGAGAGTGACGTGGATGATCCGTGAGTACTTCATCTGCCTGTGAATTTTTGCATCTGTATCTTGTGTTAATATGAAAAATATTTCATCTTTTCAAAATTAATTTATATAATAAGGGTCTTGTCTGTCAATGATATATATTTACAAAAAAATTATAAATATTGCCCAATTTAATCATGTGAAATCACATGTAAGTCTACTTTTAAGGCTTGATTGACTGACTTATAATCAACTCAGACAGTGAAGCGCTTTTTACCCGAATCCATTTGTCAAATAGATGCGTGTTCATAGTCAAATAAGATGTGTATGTCATATACTAGGGTGAAGGTGAGTTTTTGATATAGAACATAAGTAATGTTTTTCAATATGTAGAATATAAATTTGTGAATGTTATGTCCTAAATCTAAGAGTGCTCAGCAAGTATTTCTAAAAACTTCTTAACCAGAGGAGGACACAAGACATTTGTGAAAATTGGTACAAGGCTTAGTCTGATGAGATCTCCATGTCAGTGACCTCTTGCCTTTTTATAAGTTAAAGAACTTATAGTGGGGAAAAAGCATGTAAGTGATGCAGGTGGCTACAGTAGCTGTATCCCAACTTAGCCATCCATCTTAACTAGCATTATACTTTGCTACGTTCTGAATATTATGTGGTTATTAACTTACTGTCCTCATATTGAGGAATATACAAACATTTGAATGAATGTTTTCATTGAATTTGAAAAACTGAATGTCAGATTTTGACAGCTCTACTGTTTAGAGCTTCTTCAGCCAAAATTATCAGTCATCAAACACTAAGCTCTTTATTATTTACTTTCATGTAGATCATAGCAAGGCCTGAAAATGATGATTGATGATTTATTGCCATATAAGTAATCACAAGGAACACATTAGTTGTCTTTGTATTTGTTGCAACTATAAAAGTGCAGTCCCAGAGTGGCCAGATTTGACTCATTAGTTTGCGACTGATAGAGTGGTTTATCTGTCTCAGTCTCACGTAAACAAACAGTACTCATCAGTGCCCTCTAGAGGTGTAGTAGCACTAAGAATTCAAGAAGGGGTGCTGAAAGGGCTGATATTTTAGATGGCTAAAACAAATGTAAAAAAAAAAGAAACAAATGTAATAGTAATGAATAGTTACTGAATAGTAATGAATAGTAATGGGCTTGCTTTAGAGTGTACTTTGTATTGATGTTTTGATGTATATTTCTTTAATAAAATTTCTCAATGCTGTTTTTATCCCTTCCTTCACCAAATGGACACCGTTCACATTCTGTTTGTACCCTCTGTGATCAAGCTGATTATGTAATATAAGCGACAGGCCTTATTCACTTGATCCACCTCCAAAATAACAAAAAGAGTCAGACATCCAGTCTCGTTTAGCTCTTGCCTTGTCTGTGCTCAGACAGTGACATTTCTATTAATTTTTTTCCTTTTCTGTCTGGTGCCAAGACAACACTCTAGGCTGCGTTTGAGAAACGAGCCAAAATAACCCACAAACCTTTTAGCCAGTTTAATGTTTGTGATAAACCCAGGTAGCAGATGTTGTCTCATGAAAACGTGTGGTGTGACTGACGAGCTGCCAGATGTCTGAGCGTTTATCCCACTGATTGGGATCACAGGCTAACGATGTTTATTTCTTTGACATTCAGGAATCGGGCGATGATGAAAAAGTTAGCAGCCACTATGCTGATGTATTTTCTTCAAGTATTTATTTGCACCTTCATAATGAACCATGCTGTTAGTTTAATTGCACCGTAGCCCACTGTCTGAATGTCACTGAGCCAGCGTCTCGTCGGGAAAGTGCTGATGCAGCCAGCGAGTTATAGCCCGCTGTCTGCGCGGAGTTTGCTAGCACAGTCGGGGTTGTTCAGGGACTTTCTGAAGAATCAGACGAATATGAAACATAAAATTAGCCTCAGCAGCACCAAAGAGCCTCTTTTTTCCAGCAGCACCTCCTGAAAGCTTGTGTCACTGTATGTATGCAGTATGAATAAGGCCTTAAGTTGGCGAGGCAGTGACTTGATTCCACTTTATTTTTACCAAGACGGTGCCATCGATAAAACAATCAAAATTAAAGTCGAAGTGAATTTTATTGTCATCTCAACCATATACAAGTATACACAGAGATGAAATGGTGAAGCTCAGGTTCCACGGTGTACACGTAGTGCAACAGACACTGTGCAACAAACAAACAGTGCAAATAAAGTGCATATATAGAATATGAAAGTGGGATTTAATTTGTCCTGGGTGTGTGGATAAGCAAAAATAATAGATAAAAATAACACAATATTGAAAAAACATGAATGCTGTTTGCTTACTTTTTTGAGACAGAATTCAAACCTTAGGAAACAAACTGCAGCATTGCAGTTGAATGGCCCAAATCTAAACTTTCCTCAGTTTCTTAAAACATATAATTTACTCTCCAGTCCATACTGTCCATATATGGATAATAATTCACTGCACTTGTGATGTCACAGAACCAACACATTTACACATATCCTGCTGTTCAACCTATGGCAGTTTAGCCATGCCCATTTACCCTGAAGTTGTAAGGAATGTTTGAGGCTGGACTGCTTTTTGAATCAGGACTGATTAGGGATGGGTATCGTTTTTAACAGTATTACTACTTCTATCGATACCACTTATCGGTTCGGTACTTTAACGGTACTCTTATCTGTACTTTTTGTTGTGTTTTTTAATTAAAAAACCAAAACAAATGGAGAACAGAAATAACACTGTATTTTTTAAATGTAAAATAATTATCTATAGCTTAGCAAACACCAATATTTGAGCAAATATCTATTACACAAACAAAACCAATGATTGTAAAACAAATAAATAAACGCTCCAATTTATTTAACATAGTTGGCGCATGCAGGTAGGCGGCAAAAGAACTAGCAGCTTTTAACTGGATGTGGTGTGTGAGAGTAATCATTCGGTGCCAGGGGCCGTATTACAGAAACTTCCTATCTTAAGCAAAAAGATCATATTTCCACTGTAACTTTACGAGGCTCCAGTCCGTAACACTGTATCGCCAGAGTGTCTTCATTACTATCTTCAAAAAAATGGATATTAAACAACGTCGTGCTTTAAACTTTAAGCCAGACGAACTGGCCAATATGAACAAATGTACTGGGACAGAGCTGTCATACACAAATATATGGACAAAAGTATAGGAACACACGCTCTCTCTCACACACACCCACACAGTCACACACTTCGCTTTGAAAATCACCTTCAGTGAAAAAACGAAAACGAAGCCCATTTGTATCACAAATGGGAGAGCCCCGCGCCGACGGGTCGCCTCTCCAAAGCTGGGCGGAGTTGATCAGCTAAAGGCATTATCACACGGTCCGGCGAGGCATCTAATGATTGTGTCCACCTGTGTGTAGTGAATGTTTGTTAGTGTCCGTGTCGTGTGATTGGATGGGT